>OX578281.1:14525843-14730843 GCA_951217055.1 Gerris lacustris
TCAGAAAACTACTCACAAGAGTGCTGTACTAAAGTGACAAATAAAAATAAACTTGGAATATACTCGTATATACTAAGAACAGAATCAACAGAAAACCACTCACAAGTGTGCTGCACTAAAGTGATAAACGTACAATACATGTACTAGGAACAGAATCAACAGAAAACTACTCACAAGTGTGCTGCACTAAAGTGATAAACATTCAATACATGTACTAGAAACAGAATCAACAGAAAACTACTCACATGTGTGCTGCACTAAAGTGATAAACGTACAATACATGTACTAGGAACAGAATCAACACAAAACTACTCACAAGTGTGCTGCACTAAAGTGATAAACGTACAATACATGTACTAGGAACAGAATCAACAGAAAACTACTCACAAGTGTGCTGCACTAAAGTGATAAACATTCAATACATGTACTAGAAACAGAATCAACACAAAACTACTCACAAGTGTGCTGCACTAAAGTGATAAACGTACAATACATGTACTAGGAACAGAATCAACAGAAAACTACTCACAAGTGTGCTGCACTAAAGTGATAAACATACAATACATGTACTAGGAACAGAATCAAAATAAAACTACTCACAAGTGTGCTGCACTAAAGTGATAAACGTACAATACATGTACTAGGAACAGAATCAACAGAAAACTATTCACAAGTGTGGTGCACTAAAGTGATAAACGTACAATACATGTACTAGGAACAGAATCAGCAGAAAACTACTCACAAGAAGTGTGCTGCACTAAAGTGATAAACGTACAATACATGTACTAAGAACAGAATTAACAGAAAACCACTCACAAGCGTGCTGTACTAAAGTGATAGTGATAAATAAGAATGAACGTTCAATAAATGTTGTAGGAACAGAGTCAACAGAAAACTACCCATAAGTGCGCTGCACCAAAGTGACAAATACAAGCTTAAAACTTAATATCAAATAAATATAAACGCAAATAAATGCGTACTAGGGACGAAGTCAACAGAAAATCACTCACAAGTGTGATGTACCTAAAAGATAAATATTGTGAAGCTCAACAACGGTTTCGAACCATTTTTAGTGAATGGTATTAAGAAGATATTAAGAAAGTGGAACCCAATTGTACAGTTTCAATGAATGTTAAATTAAATGCAATTAAAAAAAATAAAAATAAAAGTTGCCAAACAACTAAAATACACTTATCCTATGTAATTACATTCGGAATAAGAGGAGGGGGGGGGGGAAACATTTTGGGCTTTCAGCCCAATTTTTATCAAGATAATACCTTCTTCCTTTAATTATATAGGTTTGGGGAAGGGGGAGAGGAAGAAAAAAAAAATTAGAGTGAAAATTCGTTTTTTTTTCTTTCAAATTTTCAACTCTTTTCCTTCTAAGTTTTTTTTTAATAAAGAAAATGAGACGGTTGATAGAGTTCTAGTGAATATACTAAAGATTTTTTTTTTGTTGGTTGAAAGGTCGGTATTATCCTATTGAATGAACCAGTTACTTCTTTATCCTTACTTCCTCCTATCCCCTCCTCAATTCAATATAGTTAATTGGATCTCTTCACTATATAGGGCCACACCTTTTAAGGGTATCTATACTTTAAGCCAAAACCTTTGCTTTACTCCCGATATATTTGCTCTAGCCCAACAGCCCTTCAAGTTCTTTCATTTTTCTATAAGACGAAAACTCCATATTAGACTTTCTTCTTTTATTGCTTACGTATCAATTCATCTTTATTACACCTTATCTTTATTGACATTCGCTATATAAACTTCATCGTAATAAATTTCTTTTGGACTAGTAACTATCAATAAGAACTTAAATGAAAGTAAAAGTTAATAAAAAAAAATTGGTCCGAGACAACTCAAACTTTCTCTATAATATGCCAGTGTTTTCTATTCATTAGTTTTCGAGTTTTCGCAGGTATATTTAATGATTATTGAAAATTTTATTAAAATTTATCATAAAAATAACTTCTCCTCGGCGGGGAATCTAACCCTGCCTCTCTCCGTCCGCGTTTAACCCAATTTTCCTAGGAACAAGATTTTTCCCGGGAAAACGGCTTACATCATTAGAATCGTATAAAAAATTAACATTTTTTGAATTTTTTACTTTCTCATATAAAGAGAAAGTATTGTGATGGCGCGAAAATTCGATTTTGAGATTTTGATGGATTTACACGTTTTCAGGTCCCCTGAGTCCAAAAAAGTGGTTTTAAAAAATGTCTGTCTGTCGTCTGTGCAGACGCCTGGAGCCTAAACTACTGGGTTGATTTTGACGAAATTTGGCATACATGTTTAGAAAAATCATACCCCGAGGCGAAATCGAGAAATGAATTTTAGCTCTAAATTTGGGGGCGCTACCCCCCAAAAACTACGAAAAAACATGAAACAAAATTATTTCTCGAAAACGGTTCCGACGATTTTGATTAAAAAATTCTAAAATGTAGTCCATTGGAATACGAATCCAACGATATAAGCCGTTTTCCCGGGAAAAATCTAGTTCCTGAGAAATTAGCTTAAAACGCGGACGGAGAGAGGCCGGGTTCGATTCCCCGCCCAGGAGAAGTTATTTTTATGATAAATTTTGATGAAATGTTCAATAATATTTAAATGTACATTTGAAAACTAATAAATGGAAAACACTGGGCTAAGTAGTTATTAACTTGTATATGAGTAAGTTTGTCTGAGTTGTCTCGGACCGATTTTTTTAATCAAAATCGTCGGACCATTTTCGCGTAATAATTATTAATCTTTTTCTAAAAGTTTTCGAGGGGTAACGCCCCCAAATTATGAACTAAAATTAATTTCTCGATTTCACCTCGGGGTATGATTTTTTTTGAAAATTTCGTCCAGTAGTTTATGCGTCTGTAGTTGATAGTCTGTATTAGCTGTAATAAGTATTACAGCTGACAGTCTGTATTAGCTGTAATAATTATTACAGCTGACAGTCTGTATTAGGTGTAATAATTATTACAGCTGACAGTCTGTATTAGCTGTAATAATTATTACAGCTGACAGTCTGTATTAGCTGTAATAATTATTACAGCTGACAGTCTGTATTAGCTGTAATAATTATTACAGCTGACAGTCTGTATTAGGTGTAATAATTATTACAGCTGACAGTCTGTATTAGCTGTAATAATTATTACAGCTGACAGTCTGTATTAGCTGTAATAATTATTACAGCTGACAGTCTGTATTAGCAGTAATAATTATTACAGCATATGAACCGAAACACTGACCCCGGTTCATAAATTGCTATGAGCTGCATAAACCTTACTATTAACATATGCAACCAGTCAACTTCTAAAATAAATATTATTATTAATTTTGAAGATTTTGCAGAAAAAGCCAATGGATAATTCATCCTTATTAAATAAATATAATGTTAAACCTTTTCTAACTTAATTATTAACTTTAATTTTCACGATCTTTTAAATTAATTTTAAGAGACACAATCTTTCTCATTAGCTAGCAACCTTCTTAATCATCATTATTTAACTTTTTTTTCTTTTCATAATAATTGCGACACTATTTAAATGAAAATAATTTTAATTTAAATTCTTAATCGTGTTATTTCGCTTGATTTATTAACAGAAACACTGATAAAAAGTATTATTAAATCCATTAGTTTAGCTGTAAAATGGATTTAAAGTGTCAATTTTAGAGCGAAAAAAATCCCAAGTGTAAAAAATTCTCATTTGTAGCCATAGAACCCAAATCGAACCTAAAAAAAATATTGCTTCCTATTCACTTTTTTTATTCACTATTATGTAAACTGCACACACTTTTGCTGAACACAGAAAATGTTCAGCATTATTAATTTGTTATGGAAGCGCATTTAGCCATTATCGAACCCTGGAAATCACATATTTCTATCAATCATGGTTCCGGAGATATTTCGCTGTTCCATACTAGCTGGACTGACACCCTGTTTATAATATATATATATATATATATATATATATATATATATATATATATATATATATATATATATATATATATAACTATGTACATTTTAGTTTAATTACAGTAGATAATATTAGGTTTTAATCGAAATGAAAGAATGCATTTATATTATCTTATAATATAAAAGCAAGCAACTCTTCTCCTTAATAATACAGGTTCTAGAGTTAAAAAAAATAGTAATAACTCAATTTTTTCCTTTTTTTTGATCATATAATAAACTAGTGTTGCCATGGTATACTAGTATTTACATAAATTGTCACATTAGCCTATATATATACATATATATATATATATATATATATATATATATATATATATATATATATATATATATATATATATATATATCTATATAAAGAGAAAAATGGCGAAAAAACTTTTTTTTAAACGTTGAAGGAAAGCTGCAAAAGATTTCGACTAACTAAAGCCATTTATAATTTATAAATTAATTAGGTAATTGAGAGGTGGCCTTAAGATATAATCTATAGATATATATTTCTATGTATAACTGAGAGAAACCTCATGAAATCCACCTCTTCTTAAGTTTTGTGTTAAATTTTTAAAATGACTTTTTTACTTCATAATAAAATTTTTCTTTAAGTGGTCTCTCTATTAAGAAAGTTTTTTTTTTTAAAAAAAAGGAATAGGGTTAGAAGTAAGGCGATGAATAGAAATTATTTAGGTGTAGGGGGGGGGGGGGGGGGGGATACAGCTTGAAACAAAAAAACTACAGGTCGAAGAAGAGGAAAAAGAAGGGTTAAGATTCTTCCTTATAAAGATTTTTTTTTCTCCATGAATAGTAAAAGGAAAGTTTTTAGGGAAAATAAAGCCGAGAAAAGTCAAGTAGGGCAAAGGAAAGTCATGATGCAAAGGGCTAGTTGAAAACTCAGAGGATAGGCCAGGAAAGTTTTTGGGACAGAAATCCGTCCTCCTCATGAATAAACCATCTATGACGAAAGCTTCACGACATATATTCACTTTGAGAGACGTGAAAAAAAAAAAAAAAAAAAAAAAAAAAAAAAAAAAAAATCGGACGGGCAGTGTCCATCAAAATATCATAACTGTGACACTCTAGTCATCATTTTCAACTTAGAACAAGAATATCTAAGTCCTAGTAGTAGTAGTATTCTAGTACTTCCTACAAGACGGGAAGGACGAACCACTTGTTCGAACCTAGCAATTAGGCCATATTTTTAGGCCCATTTTACTATCCCCGTGGTGGAGAGTTCCAGCTACTTCACACATCATACCTCTGTACATTGTACCGCGGAAGCGAGTATGATGTGGTCCTTAGTGAGCTATATAAGCGCGCGTCAAAGCGTGGAGGAAGAGTGCCCCATAGGAGGGTGTCCCTCGCCCTGCTCCGTCCTCGAACCATAGATACAAATCACATCATCATGACACGGATCGGACCCACATCGACGGACCACATCAAAGCATGGGGGAAGAGTGCCCCATAGGGGTGACCCTGGCCCTGCTCCGTCCGCGATTCATAGATGCAATTCAGAGTTTCATGGCATGGGAAACCCACGACCTCGAGTCGCCTCGATTTATTGATAGCTGGGCAAGCGCCTAAAGCCCCTCCGTCACGCTGGCTCCACATCTAAGTCCTAAAAAGATCATCTGTTCGCTTCGTTTCCTTTTCAGCCTTTCCTTCGAATTTTTTTTATATAAGCAGAACTAGTTAATATCATAGAATAAGTTGCGATTGACATATAGACACTGTATTCAATTGTAGCTCTATGTAGTGAGGTAACCATGTTTTTTTGTTTTGTATCATTATATAATTGTGAATTCAAGTCTATGTTAATTGTTACTTTAACGTATTGTTTTGTTATTGTTTAAATTTAAAATTCATTAATTGTTTGGAATGATGACGGGTAATAGCTGTAGCTTGATATTTTAATTTATTTAATTCTTGATAACTTTATTCACTTGACTTTCTCTTATGGAGAAGAAGAATTGTTATAAACTTCATGACCAAACAGCTTATTGTAAGTGTAACTGATTAATTTTAAATTGTGTTGTTATTAGTCCTAAAGATTTCTATACTCTATGTTACTTGTAGTAAGACCTTATTTTTCATTAATGGGTGATTTATTGTTATTACAGAAATAAAGAATATGACTGAAGATGACCTTAGTAAGAAGGGTCGAAACGTCTCAGTAAAAATGACATAAGATTATTTATTTACACCTAAAATTGGTCCATCAACCATAACGTCAATAATTAATATCATATTAAATTGAATAAGATGTTGTTAAACAAAAATAAGGAAAGTAACCATTTAAGTTAAAGTTAATAAATACAAAAATAAAGGAAGATACCATATTATTGGGGTATTCCCGATGAAAGATTGCTCACCCTGATTAAAAAAGTAACAACATCGGCTCGAGGGAACTTACAAAATTTAAAATAGCAGACTTAATTAGTTGAATTTAATTATAAAAAATTGGATCATTAAAATCTAGGAGTATCTATAAAGGACATCATAAAAGAATAACACAAATTGTCTCTCCCCGTAAATTGAACCTGGTTTAATAAACAAAGCAGCTTTGAGCCTTCATAAGGCCATCATCTGTGCCGATTTAGGAAAAAAATGAGTTACATTAATAACAAATTATTATTGAAAGGTCAGTCTTATTTCATAAGAGACTCTTACGTCAATCTTCAAAATTAAATAAACTCGCCTCTTACTAATTATGTTTTATTAATGTACCTCAATTTCTTCCTCAAACAGCATTGATGATGGCCTTATGAAGGCTAAAAGCTACTTTGTTTATTAAACCAGTTAAAATTTACGTGAAGAGACAATTTATGTTATTTCTTTAGGATCTTATAAAGGTAAACAAATAAAGTCTTCAAATTATTATGGCACATAGCTTCCTTGCATTCTATCACTGGATAAATTGTCACGACAGCATAAAATAAAATTTAAAATATAAATGTATGAATGAAACAAATAAATGATATGAAACAAATTTTTTTTTTTTTTTTTTTTTTTTTTTTTTTGCATTAGCTTTTCAACTATACAGCCATACAAGTGTTAATGTTTTTTATTTGCTTGTTTTCCTATTAATTTAAATTTTTATTTGTTCACTATTTAGAAAATTGTATATTTCACGAAACACAAGGATATTATTGCTTTGAAGAATGCTTTTATAAAAAACTGGTTGTTTTATTTTATCTGAGATGCTGTGGAGCAATCTCTCCCTACTATCTCTGTACTTGGTACATTTCATAATCAAATGCTCTAGATCTCCGACTTCATTACATCTGTCACACATATCTGAGGAGCTGGATGAAACCAGGTTGTGCGCGAGAAGAAGCACAAGGAGTGTGGAAGGTAGAGATAAATAATTATAGATAAATAAATATATACGACCATATATAGGCTAACACTCATATACTTTAATAATTATTTCGATAGTATAATAGTAAGGAACGAGGGTAAAATAGTGGATATTAATTTGTGACCATCAGTATTTGACTATACGTGAACTAACTTTGACACATAACGCATATTTCATAAGAAGTAGTTAATAATATTTACAAGATAAAAAGAACTTTTCTGTTGAATCGTATGTAATGTTGATAGTATAATTGTTATTGTTATATTATAATATATAATGTTAGTGAAAAAAAAAAAAGTTCCGAATTTATTTACTTCACATAAATGACAACCATCTAGAGACCTGATCTTAAACCTATAAAAGGAGAAATCTTTGTACAACGGATCTCCCCAACACCAAATCTATACCGTGCCATCGATTTATTTGAAATAATATAAATAATATAATCGATTAATGATATAATCGATATTTCCTTTTTTGCTGTCATTCAATGTTTGTCTATTACAAATTTGAGACCCGTCAAAATGAAGATTGCGTAAATATGGGACATGGCAAAACAAATAAAATAACTTGCGGATTTTTTCCGAACTAACTTTCCATACAGCAAAATTTACTGAAAACCAATTAAATTCTTCTGAATGATGGCTAAAAGTATTAAAATAATGCATTGCCATCGTGTTCTGAGCTATGCTAAAAGTTTCAAATGTCTAGCTATTCGGGAAGTTAGTTAGAAATCCTATGTAATGTAGATAATATAATTATGATTGTTATAATATAATGTCGGAGAAAAAAAATATTTCCTAATTTATACTTCACATAAATGACAACTATCTAGAGAGCTGATCTTAAACCTATAAAAGGACAAATCTTTGTACAAGGAATCTCGCTAACACCGAATCTAAACCGTGCCATTGATATGCCCCCGTGTAGACAGTAAGAGAAGAAAAAGAAAAGTAAGTAAAGAAACAAGTAAACAAGTAAAGAAGTACAGATGCAGAAAAATTAAACCGATACCTAGGACACAAGTGTAAACAAACCTGGTGGTCTCACATCAATTAATTTATTTCTTTGTTTACTTTCCTTTTTCGCTGTTATTCAATGTTAATCTCTTAATAAAAAATCACAAATTTGAAACCCGTCAAAATGAAGATTGTTAATATGGGACATGTCAAAACAAATAAAATAACTTTTGCGAATTTTTTCCGAACTAACTTTCCTTGCTGTATGGAAACTTTCCATACAGCAAAATTTGCTGAAAACAAAATTAAATTCTGCTGAAAGATGACTAAAAGTATTGAAATATTGCATTGTCATTGTGTTCTGAGCTATTCTAAAAGTTTTAAATGTCTTGCTACTCGGGAAGTTAGTTAAAAATCGATTGCAAAATTTGTACTGGACAAACAAACAAACAAGAAAATAAGCTACTAAAAACGTAGTAAAAATAAAATAAAAGCAAGTAGTACACAGTGGATAGGCGTTTGAAGAAATGTAAAAAGACAGACCGGAAGACAGACATAAAACCATTGAATAATTATTATGCGCATTTTGATTGAAGAAACTTTGAATTTGAAGACATAAAAAAATTCGGTCTCTTGACTATTTAAAATATGTTTTCGTTATCTTGGGTAAGCTAGGAAGCCGGAAGAAAGAAATGAATCTTTTAAAAAATTATGATTTCTTCGTCTTTGGTTCTTTTTGTTCTAAAAATTAATATAATAATTAATAAATTAATTTCACTTTAAATTCTCAACACATTGAACCTCCTTTAAGGTTTAAATTTGTTCGATTACTTTTTTTTGAACAGTTAAAAGAGATAAAAACCGTGGGTTCTTTAACAACTTCAAAGGACAATTTCGGAATTCACGATTAGATTGTCATCTTAACTTTAGCTCCATTTACTTGGGATGCAATATCTTAATACTCTTAAAAAAAAAGAAGACGGAGAACCATAAAAAGTTAATGCTATGGTAAGATTCTTTAAGATAAAAGCTTAAAAATCCGAGCTCAATGTAAACTTCCACTTCTTAAACTTGATAGAAAAAGTAAAAATAAAGAGAACAAAATTATAAAAAAAATTCAGAACTTAATACATAAAATTATCTTCCAATAGTTGGATGAAACTTTCTTTATTACTGGTCCTTCAGACAACTAAAGGGATAGATTTTTTAATTCAAAGAGTTTCTGTTTCAGTAAGAATAACTTGAGGTACGAGTTACATTCGCAGTTAACAAAACGTAATCTTAAACAGATCAAAATGTATAAATATGAATTGTCAAGGAGGCAGCGCGCAAAAAAGTTTCGGACTAACTTTTAGTTCCTTTTAAGAATAAGTGTCGGACTAACTTTTAGTTCCTTTTAAGAATAAGTGTCGGACTAACTTTTAGTTCCTGTTAAGAATAAGTGTCGGCTATCGGTTAGTCTGCAGGACATAGCTTAGCAATAGTCATTTGAAAAAAATAAAATGGTGAAGAGCGGCCATGCCCCACCAATTATGGTGGACAATGTGATTTTCATGATCCTGAGTACCTACAAAATTAGTTAGTAGACCGAAAATCAAGTTGATATTAGGTGGCCACTTTAATTTGGAGTAATATTTGACTAACCTATATCAAGGGACAAATTAACATCAACATGATTTTCTGTCTACTAAACATCTTTATACTCAGAATCATAAAAATCACATTGTCCACCATAATTGGTGGGAAATGCCCGGTCTCCACCATTTAGCCATGCTATGTCCCGCAGACGAACTTAGCCGACCACATATTCTTAAAAGGAACTAAAAGATTAACTTGTACTTGTGCTGTCTCCTGGACTTTAATATTTTGAAGAAGATACTCGGGAGGAATAAAAATCTCTTTCAGGCCTACACTGCCTACAGACTAATCTAATACTCAATAATATGGCCTCAAGTTCTATACAAACCTTCCCAACATTGTGTAATCACAAATTTTCACCACATAATATATATATATATATATATATATATATATATATATATATATATATATATATATATATATATATATAGTACAGGGTGACTGGCGTTATATGTGAAAAAATGAAGTGGGTTGTTCTACACCCCAGGGGAAACAAAAAACACTATATAAACCATGGGTCAAATTTTGACCGTTTTCTCACCAGGTCAAATTTTATGCTTTTTTTTAAGATCACATGCCTTTGCTCATAATAACACTAATTGCTCCCAAAGTATAAAAGCTAGAACAACATTTTTGGTTTTGTTGTAAAGCTGACAAAATTTCCTACAAGTAAAGTTCAATTTTAATTTTCTTGCTCTCAAATTACATGACAAAAAATTATTACAAACTTTATTCTTAAGAAAAAATTTAAAAATTCAATTTTTTTGTGGAACAGTAACTTGGAATTGAACCGAGCTAAAACTGTTCGGACTTCAGGAAAAACTTCCTTATTTACTAACGTTTCGATCGATATTAATATTATTACCCATTCATAAGGTGGAAATTTTTGTAAATTTAGTTTAAAGTAAAAAAGAACCATGTTTATTGTTGTTTTTGTTGACATATAAGTGAGTATACTAAACCAATCTTACTTTTGAAATTATTTACTCACCTGTAAGTCGGCAATAGCAATAATAAACATGGTTCTTTTTTTACTTTAAGCAAATTTTACTAAAAATTCCACCTTATGAATAGGTAATAATATTAATATCGATCGAAACGTTAGTAAATAAGGAAGTCTTTCCTGAAGTCCGATCAGTTTTAGCTCGGTTCAATTCCAAGTTACTGTTCCACAAAAAAATTGAATTTTTAAATTTTTTCTTAAGAATAAAGTTTGTAATAATTTTTTGTCATGTAATTTGAGAGAAAGAAAATTAAAATTGATTTTTACTTGTAGGAAATTTTGTCAGCTTTACAACAAAACCAAATATGTTGTTCTAGCTTTTATACTTTGGGAGCAATTAGTGTTATTATGAGCAAAGGCATGCGATCTTAAAAAAATCATAAAATTTGACCTGGTGAGAAAACGGTCAAGATTTGACCCATGGTTTATATATTGTTTTTTGTAGCTCCTGAGGTGTAGAACAACTCACTTCATTTTTTCACATATATACCAGTCAACCTGTATATATATATATATGAGGTGAAAATTTGTGATTACACTATGTTGGGATGGCCTCTAACACAAATTTGTTACCTAACAAAGAATGTATAATATAAATTTGCAGAAGTTTTTTATTTTAATTACATTTGAACCTACAATAAAGAAGGGAATACAAAAATAACTTTTATATTTTTTGCGAGTTTGGTTAGTCTTCACTAAAGTTCAAACAATAAAAGATAAAAAAAAAATAAAAAATATAACTACATAGGTATCTAAAAAAAAAAAAAAAAAAAAAACAATTAAAAATGTTTAGATATTAAAAATAGTGTTATCGTTTAAATTATTTATTACAATGACTTATTTTTTATAATTTCATAAAAAAGAATGGAAAATACAGCGTAATACTTAATGCGTACTTTTCTCCGCTAACGTATATCCAGAGGGAAAAAACCACTCACGTAAAAAAGCAGAGAAAAAAAAGTCCCGAAAACAGATTAAATGTGAGTACAATTTATTTTTTTCTCTCCTTGTATTGTTAAGGGTTGAAGCTAAGGGAGCTGGGGATAGATGATTATTCCCCATTTCCCTTGGTGGAAATGAAATTTTTATCTTGTCGTAAGGGGATAAGAATAATCAAAAGTGATTTCCACAAATAAGAATATAATAAAAAGATGTTTTCTTTCTTTATTTCCGTACACCTCTTGGTATTTTTTGTTATTTTCTTTTTTTTTATACCAGCAAGCTTTCTTTTTAAGAATCTTATTGAAATATTAATTAAAATAGACTCTTAACAAAGATACTTTGTATTGTTGTTGTTCATTATAAAAAAAATAATAGTAATTATCTCAAAATTTTAATTACCTCATTAAATATGAAACGGAAAAGAAATATCTTTAATTAATAGGCCATCTCAAAAATATTTAACCCTTGAATGACAAGTTTTAAGGTTGGACTGTAATTTATCAATTGTGATTACTCTGATTTAAAAATTCAACAAACTGCTTTTTACTTTAACTAAGAATTGTATTTTTACTTTTTCTCACTACTAATAGTAGGAAAAGTATTGTTTTCACCAACAATTTTTTTTTCGAGATTTCAACGGAATTATCCGTTTTAGGTGTTTTTAAGACCTCCTGAGTGGTTTTCAGCATGACGTATGTATGTGTGTGTGTATGTGTTATCATCGTAGCGCCCAAGGTATTTAAGCTAGAGAGTAGAAACTTGGCAGAAAAATTAGTCTTAACCTGCAGTTGAGCCGTCCGGAAAATCAACTTTTTCCGCCATCTTGAACCCAGTTTGCTGAGTCAGCAAAAATTAAAAAAAATCGTAATAAATCGAAAATAGTTTCGATCGAGTTGAAATTTGGCTCGAAAATACCTCTCTGTATGACAAACAAGCCCACTAAATTTCATTTTGATTTTGGCTGCCATTTTGAAGTTATAAATTTTTAAACTTTGACGGTTAATAATACTGAAAGTATAAATAGGTTTTTGACATATAGCATATCGTTGGAACCGGAAAAAATTAAGGAACAAATATAAAAAAAAACCGATGAAATTCCATTAATTAGTTTAAAAGTTATAAGCGAATATAATTATTTATTAGTGCGATAATTTTGATGACGTCAAAGTTTGTTTACATCTGTCAAAATACCGCCAAACTTCAAATAATTAAATAAAATATAGGTATTAAAAATAAGGGTTTTTTTTTTGAAGAATGACAATAAATCAGTTAGTTCAGAACGGTCACCCATCCAAGTACTGACCACGTGCAATGCTGCATCCTCCTCCTGCGAAGCAGCAGGAGAGGCCACTTTAGTGGCCTCTGAAGTGAGGAAAAGTTCCCCCGTACCCGATTATATATACCTATATTATTTTTATTTATACATTTTTCTTATGTAAGTAGTATAAATATATTTTTAAAAAATAAAAATATTAACTATTATTTTTCAAAAACGGTATTTTATTTATACAGGGTGTCCTAGCTAATATGGAACACCGGAACCATGATAGATAGAAATATGCGGTTTTCAGGGTTCGATAATGGCTATAAATGCGCTTCTAGAAAAAAAGTGTGTGCCGTTAACTTAATAGAAAAAAGTGAATTGGAAGCCATATTTTTTAGACTAGATTTAGATTCTATGGATAAAAATAAGAATTTTTTTACTCTTGGAAATTTTTCGCTCCGAGCATTAGTTTGCCACCTGTAGAGCATTGAACCTGCTAAAATTGAAACTTCAAGTCCATTTTACAGCTAAACTAATGGATTTAGGAAACAAATTCAAGATACAAAAAATTCACATTTTTTACCTTAAAATCCAAATCCATTCTTAAAAACATGCATTATTTGTATTTTTCACGTTTTGGGCCCGGCTAAACACCTTTTTTTATAATTTGGTATGTACTTTAGACTGGATTTGGATCATATGATTAAATATAAGAACTTTTTATATTTTGAATCTTTTTCCTAAATATATTAGTTTAGCTGTAAAATGGACTTTAAGTATCAATTTTAGAGCAAAAAATTTCCAAGAGTATAAAGTTCTTATTTTTAGCTATAGAATCCAAATCTAGTCAAAAAAATATGGCTTCCTATTCACTTTTTTCTATTGTAAACTGCACAAACTTTTCCTGAACACAGAAAATGTTCAGCATTTGTTCTGGAAGCGCATTTATAGCCATTATCGAACCCTGGAAACCACATCTTTCTATCTATCATGGTTCCAGAGATATTTCGCTGTTCCATATTAGCTGGGACACCCTGTATGTATATATATATATATATATATATATATATATATATATATATATATATATATATATATATATATATATATATATATATATATATATATTGTTATTTTTTTTTGTTTTTTGTTTTTCACATTCTTCAGACAGCCTCAGATTTATAAGCGTACGTGAGAGTACTTTACTTCAGGCACCTTCCGGGCTCCATAATATACACCAAATATATTTTACTGTAGGCGCCTTATGGCTGCTTTTAGCTAGAGTACACCTACGGCATTTATATTAGCCACTATTATTTTTATTTGCTTCATCAATCTAGTGTTACACGTAACTATGTAAAAATATCTATAAGTGTATCAAATAACATAGAGATAAATGTTAGGAGGCATAAAGGACTAATAGCACTAAAGGATTACGCTTATAATATTAAGTAACTATCTGTAAGTCTTAAATCATAAATACGCAACCCTAATTCCAACGATACGGCTTAAAATTTGATTAAGATTTGATTCTAAATGTTAGTGTAAAATATGTTTTGCACATTTACTGCCTTAAGAAACAAACGATAAAAAAATAATAATAAAGCCTAACTTTATTTGCGTAGGTGGAGTAAAAATCCGACAATTAAAACTAGAATTTAGGTTATATTTAGGTTTAACCATTTATTGAAGCGAGCTTCTTACATTCAACAAACTATGCATCTTGTCTGTCTGTCAGTAACGTTTACGCGGGTGACGATAACTTGAGTAAAAGTGGACCGATTTAGTTGAAATTTGGTATACATGCTCCTCTTACTAATACTCAGGCTAAGTTCGTTGGACTGCGTCGTCCGTCCAAGAGTTCGCGCGCAACGCTCGCGTAAACGAGAGGTTCAAAAATTAAGTTGGAATTTCAGGACGGGAAAGATTCTATCATCATTTATTCGATGAGACGAACATTTTTTTCAAATAACATTTTTTAGTAAAACCAACAGAGACACCGCTATAAATTAATAAAGATCGCTAAAACTATTAAAGCGGTCCTAAACGTTTATAATAGAGAAAACAACCTTTTTACCGATATCTTACGTTCTAACGTAACGATTTGAATAAAACGTCATATACACCATCTAATGCACAATTGAAACAGACATGCAAAATTTCAATTTGATACATGCAGTAGTTTTTGAGTAGCAAAGAGATAGATTTTATAATAATTGAAAAGGAGATGTGTGGTTAGAGGAATAGTAAGATTGAGGGGTGGTTCCCTTGCTACTTGCCGCTGCACTACTACTATACCCATTATCTATCAACTCATTATGATTCATGATTATCTATTTTTTCAATATTCAATTCATATTTATTACTATAAGCTCGCTTCAATGATAGAGCCACGCGATGCCTATAGTATTACCCTAAATCCAGTCTTACAACAGAAAATAATAAATCTATTCTATAAAGTTTCTTAAAAATATAGTATAAAAATAGGTAGTGCAAGCATATTGTTCTTGGTAGTAAAAATAAAAAAACCAATAAATAAATAAAAATATTTTTAAACTTTTAAGTCCGAGATCGTAAATATCAAACCAGCTGGGCTAAAGCGCAACACTTTCATAAAAAGTAGTAAATGGTTTTCCCGAACTTATTTTACGATTGTAAATTACACTAAGAAGTATAAAAAAGTGAATTAGCTCTACATTTTATTTAAAATGTCACGAAATGTTTTCTTCTTAACTTTTTCACTAACAAAATATTTTATTACTATACGATCATAATGAAAAAGTTTGAAATCATATAATACTTGTGTTTGACTTCCAGTACATAGGTGAAGATAAAATTAACTCTATGACTCATATACAAATCAAGGACGTACTCACCCATGATATTGTTTCTCTTATGAATACATTTATTTAAGTAACTTTTCAGGGCTAGTTTATAGGTTATAATGTTGGTCTTTTCATGCCCGTTCTTAAAAACGGGGAAATTATGTGAAAACTGGGATATAATGTAAAAACAGGATCAACGTTCACCAAACTAATTATTTTGTAAATAGTAGAGAATGAGGCACTTCTTTAGATTGTTACTCCCCTTATAAAAAAACAGAGGGGAGTAACACTCTAAAGAAGTTGTACGGATTGTCTTCGTTAGACTGCTACTCTCTTTATCAAAATAGAAGAGGGATATATTCCTTTGTCCCAAAGTTTATTGGACTAAACATCCCTTTTTCTTAATAGTTATTTAGTCAAAGTAATTTTTATTTTAAAACAACTTAGGGGAGTAACAATCTAAAGAAATACCGAGAATGAATGGAAAATGTAATGAATTTGTTGAAATCAGGTTGGCAACTCTGCTTTTAAACTCCCAGCTGTATTGCGAGTCATTCTACGATAGTTTGTTTGCTTTTTTTTTTAGCTTTCGTTAAACTTTTTGTATTTTATTACTTTAAAAGTGATTATAAATTGTTTTAAATCATTTAAATAATTTATATTATTTTATTTCTGTATTAAATTCGTTTAATAAAGAAATAAAAATGTTTTCTTTGTTGAATATATCTTATATAGCACTTTTTTTGGAGAAAAATTGTTGTATGTACCTTGAGAATAATACAATAACATTATTAATAATACATTAAATCCCATAATATGTAATATGTAATAATTACATTAAATGAATAATACATTATCTCCCGAGGCTATGCCTCGGGAGATAATTGGCATTTATCCCTCGGCTTCGCCTCAGGATTTAGTTGCCTTAATTCCTTCGGCTTTGCCACAAATTAACTAAGTCACGCGGGAAATAATATCTTATAGTATTATTCCCTAGGTACATAAATAAATATTATGAGATGCTCGTTTCTGTTAAGAACTATGAAAGCATAACAATATTTGGAGAAACATTCTAAATGGACTGATCTATGCAATTACACAGAGCAATTACACCTGAAAATTGAACCTTAATAAATATTTACAGGAACAATAGACTTTAGAAAGTAAGGTCTATTTATTTTGTTCATTTGAAAGCAAACAAAATAAAACGTGGTATAAATTTCCAGTGTACGTAAATTAAAATTGCTAATAGGACTAAGTTTATTTATAGATGAAAGAAAAGTTAGTGCTTTACATTATATATTTAACTTCGTCTATATATTCTTGAATGTAAAAGAAGAGGAAAGGGCGGATTAAGAAGGAATCTATTGATTCCTAACCAATGAGATGACGACACAAAAAAAATTAAAAGAAGATCCATTGGAATTCTAATGGTGAAAATGGTGGAGGGAGGGATTTATTAAAAGCAATAAATCAACGTGACCGCGGGGAATTAAAGGAAGAAGAGCGTGGAAATGGTTGTGTCCTCAGCCTGCATTTTAATAGGAAGGCCTTCAACCAGAAAGGATTTAATAGTTTTGGGACCACCCTACCAAACCTCATTTATCCGGCCAAACGACTCGGCTTTTTATATTTAAATTAGGGATGCATTTGTTTGATGCTTTACTGTATCGTAGTAAGAAGAAGAGGGCATTAAACTGCAATACAACCGAAGATGGGTAGTCTAGTAAAACTGATTGTTTTCTTCAAATGGTATACGCTTCAGAATACATTAAGTAGATTACAGGCTTTTTATGCCGTATATAAAGCTGAAGGGATCGAATTATATCAATATCCCAGCAAGAATGAAAGATAAATTCAGATATTTGCCTATTCAGATAATTTCTTTCAATCTAATATATCTCAGAAATTTTTTTAACGATTGTGAGATAAATTTTGTTTTAGGGTATACCATAAAGAAGGCTTGTAAAAACAAGGATGCATCCTAAAAATTTAATATTGTAAGGGCATTCATATAGTCCCTTCCAGGACATTTGGTACAGCCTGCAATATGGAAAAGTGTATTCCTTTAATACCTCCATCCTCATTTGGCTTTAAATCTCAAATATTTTTAGAAAAAAGAAAACTTTAGCAAAGCGGCAATATTTTCCTAGCCAATTTCTTTTAACCTTTCACGATGACTGAATCTAATTTGAGAAATGTATTAATTGGACATCGGATAACAAAACCACCGAAAACAAACCAAAGAAAGATTAAAATTTTTAAGAATAGCGGGAAAACCTTCTTCTGAACCACTAATCCGGATATATATTTGTAGATGATTAAATAGTTCTGGCTGTCTTCCAATAATAATTCCAAGAATTATGAATCAGAGGTCAGAGATTGATTATGACTCAAGTTATGGTATAATTAAGCTTTATGTCATTTTGTTTGTGGTTCATATATTTTCGACGAATTACTCTTTAGTAATTAATTTATATATATATATATATATATATATATATATATATATATATATATATATATATATATATATATATATATATATATATATAGGTTTGACAATGTCCCAAATTAATGACGAAATGTAGCAAACAAAGTAAATAATGTACTTTTATAAAATAAAAAGAAAGACTACAGTAAACATGAATGAACAGCAAAAAAAGAAATAATAATTCCTTGTTGAAGACAAATCTAATTCTGGTATATATTATGTTTGTACGACGAGTTGAGGAAAATATTTTAAGCTCATTATTAAATAAATAAAATGAGTATTAGTATCTCAGAGATGCCTAAAATGCTCGTCCTAAAACTAAAAGTCTAAACACGGTATAGACATTTCATACTAATTCACATTGATAGATGCGTGTATATTAAATTATGAGAGTCGTTAGTGTGTTTAACATTCACGCGTTTTATCAAGAATTTGTAATTTAAAAAGTCGACAATCAAGTTAATATGCATATATATTACTTACTTGTCTAATTTTGAAAGAGATTTGTCAGAAATATATAAGGTGCAGCCTGTGTAAAATAGTATGGAAAAAAGAAGCAACAGAGAAATCAATGATATTCTGGAAGGAGAAGATATAGTGAGGTTTTAAAGGCATAAAGATTAAGATGGCTGGGAAATGTAGAAAGGATGGACGAAGGCAGGATGCCAAAGAATCTGCTAAACGGAAAAATATATGGGCCTACAAGACTAGGACGTCTAGGAAGAAATGGCTTCAGGATGTGGAGGAAGGAAGAACTAAAAGTGCTTGGAGTGAGGAGTTAGAGAAAAAGAGCTGCCAGGAGAGAGGAATGGAGATATAATGTAGGGAAGTTCACCTCGGGCTGTAGCACTGCAGAAAGTAAAGTAAAGTATATAGAATCTTATTGTCTAATAGCACACGCAATTCATTAGACGAAAGAGTAAAGAAATTTAGTCCAGGGGTTCCCAAACTTTTTTGGTGGAGTACCAATTAATATGTCTTGACTTAAATCATGTACCACTGATGTTTATACAGGAACATCCAGGGCGTTTTTACAGAAGAAAGGGGGTCCGGGGGCCTTCCTCCGGAAAAATTTAACGTAGGCTATTCTTTAATACAAAAAGGGTAGGCATATCACACTTCTTTTAATGCAATAACTTTTTTGAATTTTAGTTGTACTAGAGTACTTTATCATTATTTCTTTTACATTCAATCCCATGGATAGAGAGTAGGTATTTGAGGATGTTTGTTAAATTAAGAAGGACTTAATAAAAATTGTATTTAAAAAAAAAAAAAAATCATGAGAGAACATTAAATTAGATCATAAAATAACATGAATAAAACATAGAATATTAATAAAAATGTTAGTTTTAAAATAAAAAAAATTATAAAGAACGTAATGAAAAAATACTCTCACGTACATCTGGACATGATCCTACGTACCACAAGTGGTACGCGTACCACATAGTAATAAATAAACTAAAATATATGCCTAAATAATAGTACTAATAATAATAATAAAATATCTAGCACTTAATGTCTACCTATAAACTATCAAATCCACTCGGTCCAAGTGTTTGTGGAACTTTGAAGTAAGGTTCACACGATCCAAGTATACTTGGTCAAGTAGTGGAACTTTGATGTACTATAAAGTAGAGGTTAAGATAGATTGTGTGAAATGTTTTTCCCTCTAGAACTTTCAAGTTAAAACAGTGGTGGTATATCACCTTCTAGTAAACGATTCCCAGATCAACCTTGCATCTGTCATTTTTATTTTTTGACTGTTCGTTCTCATAACTTGTCAGGTGGGCGCCATTTTTGTTCTATCAAAGTCTACTTCGATAGAACCCATCCGACTCAACTTAGATGTCCAAGTTGACTTTGATACACTGTTTACACGATCCAAGCAGCGTCAAAGTAGAGTCAAAACTGACTTGGTCCAAGTATACTTGGATCGAGTAAACAATCCACAATATACTTGGATAAAAAATAACAATATTTTTTTTTAATTTAAATATTAACATTCGTATAATAATAAGTAATTGTCCGAGAAAATAAATCAAGTTTACTGTAAAATAAATGGAATTTATAAATACATTTTGGAATGGGCTAATTTAAGAGTAGAATTGCACAATGAATTCTTTAGAACAACTTGAACCTTTCTTTTATCCGAGAAATTGAAGCAAAACACCTTAAAGATTATTTATAGAATAAAAGGATGTTTTTTGACCTAAAACAATTGCATAATTGAGTAGGGTCAGAGGGTTTTGTGTAGTTTCGAACATGAAATTTTCAAAATTCTCATTTTCAAAACCTCTTTTTTCTGTTTTTCTAGGTCATCCTCATTCTACATTTAGTAACGGTTTATCTGCAGAAAATGAAACCAAAAAAAAAAAAAAAAGTTCATTTTCAAATTTATTTTACGTTTAGCCGAAAAAAAAAGAGGAGAGTAGAAAAAAGAACTAAAGAAATTAAATTGCAAACTTGATCTGAGTTCCGTTTTGGCAAGGAACACACTGTATTTGAAAACCAAAATAGCTTAAATAAGTTGGACCCTCCTCTTTGGTTTCTATTATTCAGAACCGTTTGAGTGGTTTCACCGGAGGAGGAGGTTTTTGATACGAAACCAGAGGGGGGTGGAGAGGTTAAAAAGGTACAAAAGAGAATTCATTAAGCCAAACTTGGAAACAAATGCGGAGAGAAAACTGTGGGCTATATTCAAACTCGGCCAGTTAGACAACAAAACTAGACTTCTTCCAAAGCACACTCGACAAAAAAACAAACTCTATTTTGAAAGTACAAATTATTTTTTCAAGTGCTAGTTTTTTTAACTATAGCAAACTATAATTTAGGTTCGGAAAAAAAAGAATATTACTTGATTTATCAACTAGAATGTTCCTTAAAACTTCTAATTGGATGTTATGTTTAGTCAGTTAACAAAAGAACAATCAAAGAATTAAAAGAATTCAGAAACCGTATCTTAGTACTATAAAAACAAATGTATTAAATAAATAATGTAATTCATCAGATAGATTTATACGTTTCAGTTTTAAGGTCTTTAAAGTCTTGGAAAAATCTATCGTGTTAATAGACGCATCAAGTAAACCTACGAAACCGGTTCAAAGGAAATTTCAGACATTGTTTCATGATGAATTTATCAACACACACTTATTTTAAGAAAATTTCTTCAAAAAATATAAACATCTAAGATGTCATTCAACGATTTTAATACAAAAAGTCCAGTCATGCACCATGACTTAATGAGCGAATTTTCAAAGAAATCTGCGCTTTATTGGCTTATGATAATATAGGAAAATTTTGGTTTAGAATTTGCTCGGGTGAAAAAAAAAATTGGTACACAGGGGTACGGGGTACAAAAGTCAAAATAGTATTTACCCTTCAAGATGCATGTCGTTGGAAAGCTCTTTAAGAGTACAGTAATTGTTGTTATTTACACTTTTATCATATTTTCACATAAAAGGGGGGTAAAATGGAAAAAACACGTTTTTTGACCCCTAAATGGACTCCAAAAATTCTGGCCAGCGAACTCATCCTTTCTTTTGATATTATTGACATTTCAAAATTTGTTTGAAATTTTTAAGTGCATCCCAAGGGGAGATATCGTCTGGAGTGACACATATATACATACATATATACATACATATATACATACATATATAAAAAAGTGTTAAATTTCAGGAATCGATTCAGAATGGTCTAAAACGGATTTCCATAGAAAAATTTTTCAAAAATTCACATTACAAAAATTTTGAAGCCATTGCAATAGCGTAATTTTCTTTGAAAATTCGCTAAAAGAATAAATTGTAAAGTCCATTTAAATAAGGTAATATAAGGTCCGAGTATTTTGATTAAAAAAAAATAGTACATTAAGTCCGTTTAAATACCAATAAACCACATAAATTTACCTAAAATAATGACACACAAACATTGAAAAGGTGTCAAAATAAATAATATGCCTTAATAATAATATAGAGGAGAGTTCTGTAACATGAAACATATGCAACAGTTGCACTAGTTTTTACTTAGAAAACCTCTGCAACTTTAAACACCAATATGATGCAAATAATCAGTTTTGATTAATACAAATAATTCAATTGAAACTCCGGTTACTATAATGGAAATCATAATTTGGTAATAGTATATTATGTTACTAGGCTGTGAAATGACACTTCACAGTCGCGTTGCATATGCTATTTTTTCCGAGGTAGCAGACAATGAAAAAACAATAAATATTAATAAATAATCAATATAATAATAACAAATATTAGTACATAATTAAGATTTAAAAAAAGAAACCTTAAAAAGAGGTTACACTATAAGAAAAGATAAATAAAACGCATTGACATCTAGCGGAATTAAATCGTACTAAGCATTTCTACAAACACTGCAGCGCTACTAACGGAAGTTTTGACAACTGCCAGCAGTACAATAAAAACTTTTTTCGTCCTAGGACGTAAAACATTTTTCTTTACAGCTAGGAGTAATGAAAAGATTTTTTAAGTCCACGTAATGAAAAAATGGATTTTAGCTATGTTTTTTAGGCTCTAAAGTTACTATATTACAGCCTACCACGGAAAAAATACATTATCTAAGCTGTTCGAGCTAATTTGATCAAGAGATGTATATCTACATACAATATTTTTGTTAATGACTAAAGTAATGCTCACTGCAGTAAGAAATCCACTGCTACTCAATGGTACATGATACATAAGGTTATTTTTAAAGCTGTCGTAACTATAATTCATTGATGTAAAATCAGTATACATTTGTCTAATTGATATAGAAGATGGATCTTAAGGTGTGAAATTATCAAACATTAATCCATTTTGATTAAACATTTGTCCGCTAGGAGCTCTGGTATAGTTTTATATAAACGTCAGAACTTCTATCGGCGAAATATAGTACTAAAATGAATACAAGTGAAAACCAACCTACCTCCTATAATATTCCAACTTCCAGATTCGATAATTAAGAGTGTCACATTTTGCATTTCGTTTATTGAAATTTCAGCCCGTCTAGCGTCAAAATATTGTACTATAAATGAAAACATATCTACCTCCTGTTAAATCCTAACTTCCTTGCACGATACTTTTGCATGACGGGAATTTCTTCTGTACCCTAAAGCTGAAACATATCCATTAAAGAATCCTTTCCGTGTAACATAATAAGTATATTTATATATATATGAATTCTAGATAAAAATGAAAGTGAACTTATAATAAATATTAATAACATTGACAGATGATGTCAATACATATCAATCATGATAAAATGTATTTAAAATGTTTATCTTTGTCGTAACTATTAATTATATTATATTATAATGTAATCATACTAGTTTTTAGGAAGCACTACCTTACACTACCCCACATAAATTTTCAGTTATGAAAATCTCTCTCTTAAGAAAATTGTTTTTGTGGAAAGTTACATAATTTTGTAGGTATAATCAGAACATGAAAACTACATGCTAAAATAGTTTTCTCCCTCAATAACTTCAAAATTAAGACCCTATAAATATAAAAGTACACACGTGAGAACAAGGCTTATCCAGTAGGTTTAAATTATTATTAAATTAAAAAAAGGAAATGCAAATATGATGTAATAGATAATTTGTATTGTAAACAAAAATTGATGTAATAGATAATATGATGTAATAATTTATTCATTACAACTTCATATTATATACACTTACATGTATTACATTAATTTACCAGCTTGTAAATCGGCATAAGCTATGAAGCCTTGATATAATAATGGCAAGTAATAATGGCAAGTAATAAAGGCTATAAAGGTCTAGCTTAACCTCCTATTTATAAATCTTTAAAGCTCCATAACTAGTTTCCGAGCTACCTAAGTATAAAGCTTAAAAAGGTAGGTCACATTTTTCTTAACTACAATTAAGAATGGGACAAAATAAAAAAAAGGTATAGCCCTACAATGTATAATCTCATTATCGGTTGTTTATATTCTAAAAGGCTACGTTTTTCACGATTAGTAACAAGTTTTAAAGTCTTGTTTTAATATGCATACACTTTACACTTTTTACAGCTTTAAGTAAACCTATAAATTGAGGTTTCATTTTAGGTGTGTTTCGTGAATCGTCTGACAAAATATAATTCGCAAAAGATAAGTTTGCTTTATTAGAATCAATTAGAATAAAGTATATAGTCATTAAAACAACGATTTAAAACCACGATTTTAATTTTATAAAAGTAAAATTTATTATATATGCTTGCGTTATCGTTCTCTCTAACAGCCCCCTTTTAAAATATTATGTAACGAGATATTTAGCCAAATTAATGCATGAAAAAGGCAAGTGGTAAATACGAAGTATGTATGAGGCACGCGATATGCAAAATCTACTCCTTGTTACACCAAAAGAGAACCCCTTTTTTTCGTTTTTTAAACATTTTTGGCTTTGTGTAGTTTCATATCTATTTAAATAATACATACTTTATACTGGAAAAGGTTGTTAAAACTATAATTTTAAAATAATACTTTAGACAACCAAAAAAGGTAAATTAAATTATAAAAAAAGAGAATAAAACCGAATCCAATGCTTTTATGTTTCCTTATCAATTTAGGATACGGAAAGGCATAATAAGATTAGCTTCAGCCTGAATTTGTGTTTTACAGGAATGTGATTACAAACACACACAACACATACATTTGAACACACACTAACACTTATAAAAATGTTTTTTTGTTAAAAATACTTTTTCATTTCGAAAACCGAATCCACCCTTACCTTTTTTTCGTGTATGTATGTGTGTCTGTCACCACCAGTCCAACTTAATAGGCGCAAAATTTGTATGATAATAATATTTTCGCAGAGTTGTGTGCAAAAATGTTACGCATGTTCTAGGCTTGGTTTCATCGAAAAATATTGAGTAGAATCAAAGTTATTAGAAATTATATTTGTATTGCGGATCAACTTAAAAGTTTTTTTCCCAAAAAACTTTGGCGGCTTATTGCGGCTAAACGGTAAATCGTATCTACACACTAGCAGTGATTGATTTGAAAAGACCAACAACTTTGTTGTACCACCATCGGTTCTACCTTAAATAGAGCTAAATTTGATATTTATTTTTAAATTTTTGACTTTGAGCTCTTATGGCATCCGCAATTGTTGACCGATATTCAATTTCAGATCGGGGTGCTTAAACCTCACACTAATGGTTTTTAAATCGAGTATTTATTATTTTATTAATTTGTCCTAGAACTAGAGTTATTAAATATTTACTGGTGCAACTGCCTATTGAGGGAAGATACTGGTAATTAAATTAGTGCACCAATGGTTGACGATAGTTCTATGACTTCCCAGTCTAATTGGTTTTGACTATTTTCTCATTTATTTTATGCTTTTTTTTAGCATTGTTATTACTATATTACTTAGTTTCAATTGCCTTTATATATATATATATATATATATATATATATATATATATATATATATATATATATATATATATATATATATATATATTATAGTCCTGATCATATTCCTAGAAAGCTTTGGAAACGAAACCGTTTAAGTATTTCATTTAATTGCTAGGCCTACCTGATAATAGGAAACAGCCACTAATACCTAGCATGAGTCCCGCGTGGAGCGCGGGGTAAAGCAGTTTAGTTTCTCGCCTAATATAAGGTGATATCGATTATTTTAGACTCACTTTTATTTATTTTGGTAGGAGTTAATTCAATTTTAAGTAATATTGGAAAGGATCTACAACCCCTTGTAAAAAAAATACTTCTTGCATACGAGTTCGCAAGACAGTGAGACATTTTCATGTTTTCGCTCTACGTAAACTACCGACGTAAAATGAAATAAAATCGGTAATTTATTCAAGTAATTGATAAAAGTAGATGGAAGATCATTTTTATTCTCATCTCCACACCGGCACTGCCGCGGCTTGATTACAAACGACTGAATTCAAAGGCGCCGGCGCGCCTTCTTCGAATTGTTAATATGCCTTCATACTAGGTAGGGCGGAGAGGGCTGAGAGTTGATGGCAACCTCCTGTACTTTCCTAACTCCCAGTGACACGTATAAATCTTTTCGACTTTCTTCGGCCCTATGACGTGCGGTGGAGGGAGGCCCAAAAGCTGGAGACTGGATTACACACCTCCTATAGCTTTTTAACTCCCTGTTATATTTTTCTGAGTTTTTAAGCTAAAAGTAACGTAACGTTTTTGACTTATGTTCCATAGCCTAAACATGAAAATGTCAAAAACAAATTGTAACTATACACCAAACATACATTTACCAACATTTACTCTAAGGATAATCTATTTAAGAAAAACAAAAGCCTTTGTTTATATTTACACTAAGCTCTGTTATTTATGGATTATACCGTACTGCGAAGGTTATATTAGGTCAAACCTATAGATAAGGGTGAAAGATCCTGTAGAAGAATGAGATGAACCTCGGGCCCTTTAGATGACTCCCCTGGGCCGAATAGAAACAGTAATTAGGCTTCACAAAGGTGAACACTTCCCCAAGAATTTCACCAACTAACCTTTAACAACCACTATTCACTCAACAAAAACATCAACTCAAATACATTTTATGAGCTAGAAAAAGAATATTAATTCAACGTAAACTTGGTTTGCCTCCATTTTTTTTTAACTTTAATTTATGTCAGAAGTATCACAGAATAATTGGTTTAATGTTAGATTTTAAATGTACAAATCTATGGACATGTCTAGATGTTTCGGTGGAGACCGCGGCAGATATTTAGTAAATCTCTTTTTAATATTCTATTCATAACTCT
This sequence comes from Gerris lacustris, assembly GCA_951217055.1. Lineage (NCBI taxonomy): Eukaryota > Metazoa > Arthropoda > Insecta > Hemiptera > Gerridae > Gerris > Gerris lacustris. The sequence goes on from OX578281.1 coordinate 14,553,071, forward strand.
AGATCTTCCGCAGAAGATCGCATCATAGATTTTGTGGAAGTAGATCATAGATATTGTGAATCCATAATAATACTTATAAGTCTAGAACTTCTGAAGTAGATCGAATCATAGATTTTGTAGAAGTAGATCATAGATATTGTGAATCCATAATAATACTTATAAGTCTAGATCTTCTGAAGTAGATCGCATCATAGATTTTTTGGAAGTAGATCACATCATAGATATTGTGAATCCATATTAATACTTATAAGTCTAGATCTTCCGAAGTAGATCGCATCATTGATTTTTTGGAAGTAGATCACATCATAGATATTGTGAATCCATATTAATACTTATAAGTCTAGATCTTCCGAAGTAAATCGTATCATAGATTTTTTGGAAGTAGATCACATCATAGATATTGTGAATCCATATTAATACTTTATAAGTCTAGATCTTCCGAAGTAAATCGTATCATAGATTTTGTGATTCCCCAATTAATAACTCGCTTTTACTGGTCAGTGAATTGCCGAATAGCTCAATAGTCGACGTGGGCATTGGCTAGTAAGTAGGGAAGTATTTTTAAAATTAGATTCATAAAAATCTTGTATGTAATCTCCTCCGAAAGATCTAGACTTATGAGTATTAATAGAGATTCTCAAAATCTATGATGTGATCTACTTCGGAAGATCTAGACTTATAAGAATTAATAGGGATTCACACAAATCTATGATGTGATTTATTCCGAAGTAGATCGCATCATAGATTTTGAGAATCTCTATTAATACTCATAAGTCTAGATCTTCCGGAGGAGATTACATACGTGATTTTATGAATCTAATTATAAAAATACTTCCCTACTTACTAGCCAATGCCCACCTTGACTATTAAACTATTCGGCGATTCACTGACCAGTGACCAGTAAAAGCGAGTTTGGTAGTTATAAAATAATGATTCGACTCATTGTTATAACATTGTTTCTTCATGTGCATTTATAAGTCAGATGTTTGTTCATCTGTAAGTTATGTAATATAAATAAGAATTGTGATATTCTTTGTCGGATATTGAATGAGTTGTAATTGTTAGCAATAGTGATTGCGATGCGGTAGAAAGCTTAATTAATTTTAGTTGAAGGAGGTTGTAGGGTATAAATAAAGCAGCAATAAAAATAAGGGGTTTAAGTTTTATCTCTTGGGTCGCGGCGTTTTCCGATAACTAGGAAACAGGGTGGGGTAATTTCTACAAGGGATTTCCTGGTAGGTTGGGAGATCTACGAATTAAATCTAATTGCTTCAAAGTACAGCAAACCCTCTTGAACATCCAAATACCAGTTATTAACAATCCTAATTTGCATTCTGATAATTGTTAGAATAAGTTTAATAAAACTTTATTATTAAAATCACAAAAAACCTATATTATTGAACTAAACTAGCTCTTTCACACTACGGATGAGAGTGGTAAAATAACTAGATAGCAGTAAAAAATAAAAATAAATAATCAATAGAAATTGCTTCTCGAAGCATTAAATATTTCACTTATTACTTAAGTAAATCCAAAACTTTTTTATTTTATTTTACTTTTGTCTAATTCTCAAACTCCTCAAATTTTATTTCATTATTTCACAGCCGAAAACCACTTGGTTATTATTTCGATTTTGAGATTTTAATGAAATTAAACGTTTCTGCCTGCTTAAGAAAGCCGACAATAAGGCCGATATTTCTTGGAGCCAAAACGGTTTATTTTAAGGCCGTTTTCTGAAGGAGCTGTCATCCATTACACATGGATAACGTAAGGGGTTACCATGTGCTTACGTGCTTAATATGTTAAAATGTTGTTAGTTGTTCGTTATTGTTAATGCAGTTACGGTTTACTGTAGATGAGATAGTAGAAGGTGAAAATATGTACATACATTTTATTGACACTAATGCTATTGGAAGATCGTGGTCCACTGTAAATGGCGAAATATAGCAATAGGTTTGTCTACGACGATGTCAAAAGTGTTTACTTATTCTCTTTAAGACCAGGGTTGGAAAAAACCCGGGTTTTATGGAAAAAGCCCAACCCACCTGGGTTTTTTAATAAAACCCGGGGTTTTCTGGGTTTTTATGGGTTATTTGGGTTTTTTAAAAAATAGTTATTTTTAACATAGAAAAATGTAACAAATCTTATTAAAATGACAAATTGTGTCAAGCAAACCCTATAAATAAGCATATAAGTATTAGGTTTTTTCTACGAAATAATAATAATAAAATTAATAATAAAAATCGGTCCAAGACAACTCAGACAAACTTTTTCATATACGAGTCCATAATTACTTAGCCCATTTATTAGCTTATATAACTAGATTATTCCCAGGAAAACGGCTTATATCGTTAGATTCGTATTTAAATTGTCCACATTTTAGAATTTCTTAATTAAAATCATCGGAACTGTTTTCGAGAATTTTTTTTTTCACTTTTTTTGGGGGGGGGGGGGGGAATAGCACCCTCAATTTTGGAGCTAAAATTCATTTCTCGATTTCACCTTGGGGTATGATTTTTCTGAACATGTATGCTAAACTTCGTCAAAATCGGCCCAGTACTTTAGGCTCCAGGCGTCTGCCCAGACAGACATTTTTTAAAAACTTCTTTTTTGGACTCAGGGTACCTCAAAACGTGTAACACCATCAAAATCTGAAAATCCAATTTTCGTGCCATCACAATACTTTCTCTTTATATGAGAAAGTAATAGTGTGTATTTATTTCAGTGCCTACATTTTATGTACATTACATTGTTATATCTATCTATATTATTATAAAAGTTTTGTAACAAACAAGTTCAGTGAGAGTGTCAAATTGTAAAAAGTTATGAAAGTTTAAATAATTAAAGATTTCTATAAGGGAAGGTTCATGGCAGCGGCCGCTTTTCTGGGGTTGACGAGCGAAGCGAGTAGTGGGCGGAGCCCCCTAGTTTATATTATTTTATTTTAATAATATTAAAGTAGTTTAATTTTTCAGTATAATACATATGTATACATTTACATTTTGATATAAATAAAAATTGCTTTTGCCCAAGAATAAAATAGAGAATTTTGGGAATAAACAGGATTGCAGAAGATTTAAGCCATACAAAGCTCAAAAATAATTTTTAGTTATCATGGAATTAGGATATACGTGATATTCTGCATATTTTTTAGTCTCACAGCTCTTGCAATCACACAAGAATACTTGATATAAAAGAATAAAATATTTTTACTATATATATTTTTTAAAAAACCGGGGAAATTGACATGGTTTTTTTTCCTTTTACCCGGGTGGGTTTTTTAATATTCCCCACCCAGGTGCCAACCCTGTTTAAGACCCATATATTCTGGTATGGGTATACAGTAGGACTCTGTTAATCTGGAACCCTCGGTTATCCGGACGAACCTCCATAGAGGATGAAGCCTTCAACAATAAAAACTATATCATAAATTACTCCCGTGAGATCATTCTTGATGACCTGTGCAAAATGACAACTTTGAAAATACTCTGAAAAATATTAATTTAAAGGATGTTGTGTTCAATGTAGCAAACTGTTAGGAACTGATAAGAATGTACATTTGTATGTTCATTCACATACATATATGTAATACATATTTCGTTCATACTATAAATTTAATTTATCCATACATGTTAATACAAATACAGTACCTATACATACATTTCTTTATGAAGTGTTTTACTTTTCTTTTTTTAAAAAAAACAAAACAAAAAACTCGCTAATCCGGAAATCCTATTAATTTGGACGACCCTTTGCCTGACTTCGTCCGGATTAACAGGGTCCTACTGTGATAGTAATCCGTGGCATAACAGTGCGTTAAGTGCTTACGCCTACCCATGAGCGTATAAAACTATATGTGTAGTGGATGGACCGGGGTAGTGTATCGCTCCATTTGCTAAAAATCTGTTCAAACCTTATAATTGACACACGCAACCGGATGGACACTACTTCACTTAAGTAGCTACCTAATTATATGACGATGCTGGGTGAATACCGAGCATGGGCCTTTTTGAAGGAGTTGGGCATTGAACCCGAAGCTTTTGCGTGAAAAGCGCAATCGTTAGGAATAAACTACCGCGGACTCATAATTATGTTTAGATAGTGTACATATAATTTGTAGTTTTCGTATACTAATAATACTTATTTAATAAATTGTGTAATTTTGTCAGTAGCAAGTGTGTAGAGAAAAAGAAATTGTATATAAAAAATAAATAAACTTTAGATTGCTCCAATAATAATGCTCATAAAGAGCTTTAATTTAAGCTACTTATAAGCCCTACTTATTACCCCTTTAGGACTATAAGGCTCTAAGAGGCTGTATAAGCTACTTAATATTTTAAGCTTGCTTAACTAAACGTTAAGCAATCTCTGTTCCTAGATTCTGCATTTCATAAGCGGAATAGTCCAAAAAGATTTTCCTTAAGATTTATTCATTCAATCACTGCTTTTGCAAGTAATTTATGTTTAAACTTTTATCAACGAAGTAAGGGTGTCTATTAATTTGCTGTTCAAGAAAACTTTTTTTGAACAAATTTAAAAATGATTGTCAATAAAAAATAATGTAACCCATATTTAAAAGTCAATATTAAGTGAATGGAGTAAATTATACGAAGAGCAACAAAGTTAATGGTCTCTACTAAAATTTACTATTGGAATTTGAAGATAAAGAAAAAGACAAAATCATTTGTCAACCACAAGTAATCATTGCATACTAACAATGAACAACGAAAGGCCAAAATATCATTAATTTTACTCTTTGTATACAAAGGTTAACTGATAAACTAACACTGACCTCATAGACAGGTTCATTAATATACCTTAAGAGAATAAATGTGCAGAGTAGATGATGAAATGGAGAAGTGAATTTTATCAATCTTTACGCGATTGTGGACCATAAAAAATTTGATAACGATGGTAATTCACAGATCTTATATTTGTATGTAAGTAGGTTTAATAATACAAAATAGGCCAGAATTGGGTCATCGGTAAAACTGAAGAATATGAGGCGGTTTATAGAAAAGATGGCGGGACCTCACTCTGTTTTTTTTTTTTTTTTTCTTTTTTTTTAGGGTCCTTAGGCAATACCAAGGACCCTTATATTTTCCTGCGTGCGTCTGTCCGTCCGTCCTGTCGCCTGCTCTCACGGCTACACCTTTCGTCCGATCACTTTGAAATTTGGCATGTATGGCTTGTACCTACCACCTACCCACATATTTTAAAAATATAGCGACCTAAAAAAAATATTTTTCAAAAAAATTAGGGTAAAAAAACTTAAGGGTTAAATTTTTTTTATTTTTTTTTCGACAGCGGGAGGGGTATCATATGAAAGTGTACGTCGAGCTGATTACAAAAATATATAATTCTTTGGTTATAACTTTGATAGGGCGAGCGTAGGCAAGTTTGAAGTGGATGTGAAACGTGTCCCCCCCCCCTCTATCTCGCTTATGTGAAGTGCAAAAAATCTGAAAAAATTTCTGAACATTCTTCGGACAAAAGTAAAGATACCACTTTTTGGAAATTTCGAAAAAAATATTATTTTATTTTTTATTGACAAATTACGTTTTTTTTATAACTATGGTCTTTTCGATGTATTTATGTAGTTGTAGTCCGATTCAGTGGCAAAAAAATACTTTATCAGAAGTTAGTTTATGTGTTTTGAGAATATCAGACCCATAGGATAGTTCAAAGTAAGCTTTTTAGCATTTTAAAAAACACCTTTACGCCTACGGACCCTCGCTGTGTGCTGACTGGCACACACTTGACCTGTTTATTTTTTTTTTACAAAGGGATATAAACTCTCCTATGAACAAATCACACTTATATAATTTCTCAAATGTTTAAACCAAACAAGTGTACTGTTTGACAAATGAATATAACCTCTCAAGTGCATAAATTAAGCAAAGTTGTGCCGCCAAGCGATACTCGACTGTAGCATCTCTTTCAGTTTAGCCGGGGTCATCTGTGGGTTGGTTAACTCTGACAGACCACCTAAATTAATTAAAATTGGTCAATAGTTTTAAAAGTACAATTGTTATTAATCCGAAATTTATAAAGCAGGAAGTAAAAAGATCTGTATTAGACTCTACGGATCTTTAAGCTGATTCTCCTTAGTTGCAAAAAATTGTTTGCGATTAAAAACAAAAAAAAACAAAAGGAGAAATGATAAAATAATCATAAATCAATTTTTGCCCACGAAACCTGAAAATAATAGAAAATACATTATCCTTAACTTAAGAGTATTATTAAAATTTATTGTTATTATTATAAATGCACGAAGAAAGTGTCACAATCTAGAGATTTAACAAGCACACGATATAATTTGAATAAGATTAATAATAAAACTAATCTTAAAACATAATTTAATTTATTTCATTAAATTGTCAGAATAATATGACACAAGTTTTGCAATGGAAAAAATAAAAAGAGTACACTTTAGAGTAATCTTTATATCAAAAATAATTAATTCATTTAAATTCACTTAAATTCTATAATTTTTCATCCACTTGGCGGCTCAATTTTAAAAATATATTATAATAATATATACCTTAGGGAGAATTATTATAAAAATATAATATATACTATTCTTAATATTCTTCTTGGAAAAGTATTATGATTTATTATGACAAATTATGAAGATAGTCTCATTTCGTTTCTTTGTCTGTTTTATTTTATTTAAAAAAAAAAAAAAAAAAAAAAAAATTAAAGTGGTGAAAAGAAGGAAATATCTTTAAGTATTTGGTAAGACTCGGAGGTACAAAATAAAATAACCAGAGTTCTGTCTTTGAATGAAGTCCAAAGAGATTAATGATTGGTGGGCGAGAGTTGCTAGGCCATTACTTGAAGGGAGGAAAAGGGAAATTAATGATCTAGAAGTCCTGATGTATGCCTTGGACTCAGGCCCTCAGTAAAGGCAACTACAAATCAATTCACAGATAGCCTTAAAAACGATTTGCATTGCTCTATATCCGTCTCATTTCCATCAGCTACCGGCGGGGGAGGGCGGCAGGGGGGCGGCTTAATATTTCAATGAATATTTCATTCCTTAAAGAGCCATATCAATTAATCTTATTTCCCTAAAATGAAGTAGGATATCAGAAATAGTTGAGTTGTAAGGCTAATTCAAAATTTTCTTTTTTCCTCTTCTATTTTGAAGTATTAAAATAGAAGATGAATAATAGCTTTCTCTTTATCAATTTCTATTCATTAAACAATTTTAAACAAAATAAAAAAAATAAAATTGTTAAAAAAGAGATTAGGTTACACAGCCCCAGGAGGTAGCGTGTAAAAAAGTGTCTGACTAAAGACACTTCCCATACACACACGAGTGGTGTATGGGACTGCGAGGATCGGTCATGGTGCCACACGCCAGTGAGACGCCATACCAGTGTACATTAGGCCATAAGTTAACATAGAGGTGGCACAAACCAGCGCCACGCCACTACCACGTCAGTGCTATACGCCACTCGTGTGTGAATTGGGCCATACATCAAGCTAGAATTTGCTGTACATGTTAATTTTGTAGTGTTAATGTTAGTTTGTCCTTTGAATGGTTAGTTACTCAAATTTTACTATTCCAAATCAAAGTGGTAAATTATTAAGGGACAAACTAACATCAACCTGATTTTCGGTCTGCTAACTAATTTTGTTCGCAGGATCATGAAAATGACATTGTCCACCACAATTGGCGGGATATGGCGGCTCTCCACCATTTTGTTTTATTAAAACGCCTATTGACAAGCTATGTCCCGCTGACGAACTTCACCGACCACACATTCTTAAAAGGCACTAAAAAATTAACCCTTAATAACCTAGCGTTGCCATATGGCAACAGCACAACCCCCTCCCTTTATTATTGTCTGGAGAGGTCCAAGTTAATATTGAACATTTTTAATGTTAATATTATGTCAAAAGAAGGACTAAATTGATTTTTCATCATTAGATTTTTTTGTTTGGTGCAACACGTATGCGACAAGACAGGTTTAAAAAATGGGTTATTCCAAATTTGAGACACGGAAAGAATTTTAATTTTTTTAGTAATTAATTAATTAAATAATGTTATTATTTGTAAGGAAACTAATAGAATAAAGAGTGATTAAAAATATAAAATTATTGCAGTTTCACAAAATTTAATTTTTCTGCCCTAAATTGAGCGTCAATTTGAAAGTTGCCATATGGCAACGCTAGGACATTAGCCTTACAGTTTTTTATCAAGTCGTAATTTTATTCAGTTATATTTATATACAAAGTTTTGATGTTTTTTGCCGAATGTTCATTTTTTATTGATTATTTTCTAAATATTTCTCAATTAGTCTCTAAATCTTGCAATTATTTTTGTTGAACAAGTATAATTAGTAACAAATAATTGGACTATTCTTTTAAAAATAATATGTATATAATAATATCTACATTTTTTTATTACAATTGAATAATACATAATATATATATTTAAAGGAAATAACAAATACACATGCATAAAACAAAAAATAAAGAAATAATTACATAATTTTACAGATAAACAACATGATACATAATACAAATAACGAAAAAAAATTAAATTTACTTTTTTGTTCTTTTAAATAAATTTAGTATTTTTTTTAGTATTATTTGTACTTTATTAACCTAAAATTTATTTTACAAACATTTTGTAAAAGAAATTATTAAAACATTTACTGAGAAAAAAAAAAAACTGTAGGGCTAATGTCCTAGCGTTGCCATATGGCAACAGCCCAAATTTGGGGTAAGGCGTTTGTTTCACTTTTTTTTAAACATTTTTTACATATTAAGGAACCTCTTAACAGACAAAATCCCCAGAAAAAACTAACAATTCCCCAAAAAAATAATTCGGGCAGTTAAGGGTTAACTTGTACACAAAATTCTAGCTTGATGTTAGTCACTATTTTGCACGCTATCTCCTAGACTATTACAAGATTAACGTGTTATTACATTTATTCAGAATTGGATTAAAGTCTTAATGTGTTTGTGATGAAGTGATGTTATAAAATCTTAGGAATATTTTATTGTAAATTAAATAATACTGGAAAATATTTGGGCAAGATGGTAAGAGGAAGGTGGACATTGAAAAGAGAGCTGAATACTGAATACCTCAATAGCAACTACTAAGGATCAAATGTCCCTGTCATTCTACATCAACCTGATGGAAATATGATAATTTGAGGACGAATACCAATTGACTGAATCCAAAGGGCATCTACAAATATTTGCATAACAGGACTAGACAGACACCTGAATAACCCAGAATGACTCTACAGAAACCCGAGAACATATAGTCAATACAATCTAGGTAATGGAAATTATTAGGTTCTGACACCACTTAATATTTTGTTTAATGACTGATTAAGATGGATGGAGACTACCCAGTAGTCATGAACTATCACTTTATTGATAAGTACACAAATTACAGAAGTATTAATGACAGCTAATAAAAGAATGTCTTTGGCTAAGAGTATGAGTACCTGGAAATAGGGAGCCAGCCTATAGACGTGTTGATTAAATTACTTAACAAGTAAGCTCGGCTATTAGTGGATCATGGGTGGCATAAGGTAGTGGGTTCGATACCTCGCCGTGATGCTCTGATAGAAAATGTTAAAAAAATAATAATATAATTATATTCACTATCATAAGTATATAAAAGAAAAAAAAAAAAAATCAGTTAGTGAATGTAAATTATAAATTATACGGCTAAAGGAGCGACAAGTCCAGTCCACTATAAATATGAATTTAGGCTATTTGGCAGATCCAAGCCGTTCAGCAAATGTTGCGCTGCGGATTAATATCAATAGCTACGCTTACATGGTGTATTGAAAACGATCTGAATACGGCATCTTTTCATGTAAACACGCCGTATTTAATCTAGTTCAACTTAGGATCGATACACCAAAAGTCTGGGACTGTATCGTATTGAAGTTACATGTCAACACCTTACTGTAGTGAGATCGTATTAGGGCATGCGCAGTTTCATTTTCTCTCCGGTGTAACCTGACACATCGACCGTATAAAAAATTATAACCTTCTCTCACAGGCATTGTAATCATCACGTGTCAAAATAAGCTGTTATCTAAAGAAGTCAGAACTTGGTTCCAAATCTTTTCAAAATCAACTCAAAACTGTCATGAAAACGGATATCAGTTGAAAATAGTACCCGTTTTAAGATTGTTTTCAATACACCATATATAAACGTAGCTAACATTAAGGAAATAGTAAAGACCATTTTACAAGCTTTTATTTAACTTGCAATTGTATGTATGTTCGGATCAAATCTTGCGACTGAATTTTAAAGCAGTTATTCTCAACCATTGAATTGAAATGTTGCATACCCGTTTAGTTTGGATGACAATGCAAGGTTAGCTAAGTGACTTCATTTTAAATCCAATATGGCGGAATAGTTATTTTTTAAGCATGTCCATGATATGAGTATTTTAAAAATATATTATTAATAAAATTATTTAGCTTCTGGTTTATAAAGCCAGATCCGTTAAAATCTGTTAGTGAAGCACAGAGCTATTATTTAAATTTGCTCTTGAGATTCAGTTCTCTAAGAAATTGAAATTGTTAAATTATTAACTCGAGTTAATTCTTTTGTTCCCAGATGTTTATTGTATGATAAGTGTTACGACTAAGTAATGCAAACTGCCGATATAAAATAGCAGCGAGAATGTCGCGTGAACTGTTTATAGAATAAAGAAAAGAGGTATATTCTACAAAGGTAAGAAGAAATAACAGGGCTGTCATGCTGTCAGTTCCAGTCCGGGAGGAGCTTCTGCTCTTATATTCCACCGTGTCAGAATTCCTATAGGGTACTTTATATGACGCCTTCAGACAATTCTTAACACTCCTTACTACACCATCTACCTCTCACTGTAAATATACATCTCTCTTGACCTTATCCTCTTATATACACGTACAAATTATTATCCAAAGTAAAAATTATATTTATTTTATTTTATATAAAAGTATATTGTTATAAAGATTCTAAGCCAGCTAATTTAATAACGGATAACGTTTAATATTTACGAAATGTACCATTTTAATGTATTTTACTCCAACAAAATTTAAATTATATTCCTTTGTTCGCTGATTGCCCTTTGTACTAAGTTTATTCTCAATACAATATTTCACTGATTTAGATTGTTTCGAACATTCAAAATGGCCGCAATTTAGTATTGCTGTGTAGCATTTTCACAACAATTAAATGAATTCACCTCCACGTTTTCATTTGGTTACAAATTGAACTTTAAAAAAAAAAAATATTTGAAACATTCAAAATGGCCGCCATTTAACCTGAAGAAAATAGACTGCCAATTGGTGTGGCACATAGTTCCCACGCATCCTATCCACCTACTTTATTTATTTTATGCAAGCCAATATAGTCTAATTTGTTTAATTGTTTCCCCCGTTTTTTTCAATCTGTCAAAATAATTGTTTTGATTTTTTACATGAATTAATTTATCAATTTAGCAAGAGTTAAAGAGCACGGACGGTTCAAATAAATCTGGTGCAATCTGCAGGTTCCTTCTGATAAACTATAAATGTTAATACAAATCAGATAAGTACCTTTGAAGCTATAGGTGTAAATAAATGTAGGTTTGTGCGCATGTGGAAGAGAAACAAATGAGCGCGAGTTCTAGATGCTTCATATGTTCTTCTTCTGACGTCGAAGAGATTAGGATGTCATCGATGTATGATACTGAAAAATCGAGGCCTTCTAACACTCCTCTCATAAATCGCTGGAATGATTGAGCTGCGTTTCGCAAACCGAAAGGCATACGCACAAACTCAAACAAACCAAACGGTGTTATGATGGTGGTCTTAGGAATGTCTTCCTTATGCGTGCTAAGTATTTATAGGCGCAGAAGGTCGAAACTTATAAGGGAACATACAAATTTCATTATAATCGGACGTGAAGTTTTTAAGATATGTTGGTTCGCAAAAATTGAGCGACAGACCGACAGACAGACGCGGAACCCAAAATGATCCCTGATGCCTGAAACCGATTTCTGTCATGGAATTTTGGAAATCAGAAACCTAAAAATGATGGTTCATCAGAACGATCACATAGCTTTCGTTACCTTTGGTAATCTCGGAAGCAAAATAAAAATTCGGCTCCGGTAGGTTATATATATATATATATATATATATATATATATATATATATATATATATATATATATATATATATATATATATATATATATATATATATATATATTTGAGTTACTTCCAAGAAATTTATTGGAATCAAATAACTTTTTTTAATTCAATTTAATAAATAAGTAATTCGAAGAAACATTTAATTAACAGTTAAAAGATTTAAAATTTTATTTTCTTATCTCTTTTATTTAATTGATTCTTATTTAAATTATAATAGTTTTTATAATGGAAAAAACATTTATAGTTTTCTCTTGCTCCAAATGAAAAGAAAGAAAATCAAAATATGTTTTGTCTAAGTGAATACAGTGTTAAAGGAAAAAGGGATTTAAGATACGACATCCATTTCCTAGTTGTGCATTTATATTTATTGAGGCAATATCTTAACCCTGTTAATGGTTTCAAAAATAAATACGAAAGAAAATAGTTATGGGTCATTAACACAACTTCCCTTCTAGACTGTGGACTTACAGAAATGGATTTTTAAATTTTCTTCTCTTATTTCTTTTATTCTTTCGAATGTCCTGTGTTATTTATTTACCTTGTTAACATCTTTATAAATGAGAAAAGGAAGGGGAAAAAATTAGTTCATCCTAACTAAGACCACTTTCTCATGTAAGAATTTTCTTTCAGACTTCCGCATCTAGTATCTTCTGTGCACGATTATCTCGGGAAGTAGGTTTTCACGAGAAACCATTACACATTTATGTTAAACAAATTTGAAAAAAAAAATGGAAAAAAGGAATTTGAAAAAAAACGAGAAAAAGTGAAATTTGAATGGAATAGATCGACAAGAAAGTGGGGATAATGAGAAGGATCTAAATCATACAATATGGTACAGCAATACTTCTGGATTAATTTCCATATTGTGTTAAAAGTAACACGTTACGGATGTAAAAGTACTTAGGAGGGACATCGTCAAGTTCAAGAGACTAGTACACTTTCCCAGATGGATGAAGAGGTTTCTGTGAAATCACCAAACGCTAAGTAGCACCAAGTATACTAGAGATACTATGTCATGTTTAGCCCTTCGCACAGTCCAAGCATCGTCGGTATGAACCATTTATTCTGGCATCAAGTGACAAATAAGCGAAGTGGTTTTGATGTATTCAGTTGAAAATTTATAATTATCCTAAGAATTATATACTCGTAAATTTAGGTTTGTGTAATCCACTTTCTAATTATTACACATAATTTTGTCTATCTATCTTCACTCTTCACTTATAAAACCATTCTGCAGGCATCAAGTGGTTCTATCGTTTAGACACTCTATGCCTCTAAGCACCTTCTAAATCAACATTATTTTGTAACTAAACGATTCGTTACTTATTTGGACTAGATAAAAGAAACATTTAAACCAAATATCTGCTAAATCGGTTGAATAAAATGATAAAACTTTACTAAATGATAGACTGGAAATAAAATTTAACAAACCTTTAAATGATGTTATGTGAAGAGACAATCCCATGCAAACCGCCTTATTCAGACGCATAACCACATTCAGGTTCCTGTAATGATTATATTGTCAATCCAAGTAGGTATCTGCAAAAAATCAAAAATATTTCAAATGTAAAAAAAAATCAGATAATTTCTTACATGCCACAGCATAAAACTAAAAATATTTTGAAAACCGACTTGAGAACGTATAGAAGGTGTCATAAGCATTATGACACCATTAAATTTGAAACTTTGGCAACGCTGATTCTTCGACGTAAGTAAGGTGCGGGGAGGCCTAGCCTAGCAAACAGACCACATCTGGATTGTTTTTGCCAACCCCAGACACACACCCATCTGTGAGATGATGTCTTGCCATTTCAGCGATTCAAGATCCTCTACCCCCTTCCCTAAGATATGGAAGCGCAATCTCCCATATCCTTCACACACTCCCAGGTCAGCTGTTTCTTTTTCCTCGCCACACACAGGACATACGGGGTCCTCCTCAACTTCTAGTAATGTCAGATGTCATCTGAGCCAGCAGAGTCCAGTTAGCACTCCAACCAGGTTTCTCAGGTTGGTTCAACTTAGTCCTTAGAGCCATCTGGGTTTCCATTTGTTTGTTTTTGGAAGTGTTTAGACTAATTGTTCGACTTAGTAGCAAAAGGCCACACAGTTTTAGGTGTTTTTACATCAGTTATAGGTCTCAAGTTATTATTAGCACTTAATTGGTTTAACAAAAAGCTATGTACTCCGTAAATTAAGTCAAGCTATGTAACAATAATTCATAATCAGGGGCGCAATGGTACAACAGAGGCCAAGGACTACCAGACACCCCTCATTGCTGTTGTACTAAAAAGTCGGCGCATCGACTCCCAACAACCGTAGTTATCTGGATAAAGAAACAGAAATAAGCCACTTTATATATTCACCTCACGATGCTATGTGAATACCAAACACAGTTTAGATCTCCAAGGAATTTAATTCGGAGCTTTACTTGCGTGAAAAGTGAAAGCGGAAGCAATTCGATAATTAGGGACACTCAAGCAGTTTCTACTATCAAGCTTTAGATTGCTTAGTAATCACGATTTGTGTTATGTATGGCTTATAAAGTTGTTGATATAACCATGAATTAGGCCAGAGAAAATTAATAGATTAGTTATATGTACCACTAAAAGTATTTATATTGGGATAGTATAACCAACATGTATTATCCTCGACTGATTTCTCCAATGTATGATAGCGACTCATCATAAAAGAGGTAATAATGTAACACAGCAAGGCGTTTATTGTAAATAAATGTTGTCTCATCATGAAGTAAGTGTAGTTCAATAACAAAACAACGTCTTGACACTTTATTGTTATTGAAATAATTTGTTTCGATTGCAATTATTTGTGCGTGGAGACGTTTGGTTATTGAGCTACACCTACTTCATGATGAGACAACATTTATTTACAATAAACGCCTTGCTGTGTTACATTATTATATTAAGAAAGAAGCTTATATGTCTTCTATTGTTAAACTTAATGCTGTCTTATGATGGGGAAAAAAAGTCAAAATACATCCTCGACTCACTCCATCAAATTTGATTAATGGAAATGTTGAAAATCTTTTTCTTCTGAAAAGGAGCTTTAAAACTGATTGAAGCCTCATCTTTCAAAGATGCTATATCCGAAGAGAAGGATTGATTGGTTCGTATCTTACAAGCGTTTCAATCGCTTTTCACCGTATGATTGATTTTTAGCTACTGTCATAAAGAAGCGAATGATAAGAGGTCGTGATAACACCATGTGTTAAAACCGAAATCTCAGTAGATCATTTCATAAACACGTTGGTCCATTAAATCTGAGTTAAGTATATTCAGGCTCAAGAGAGAATGTCGATAGGCCTGATTTACTCTTCCCTCTCCAAGCAGATCTATCGTCATATTTTATCTCGTACTTCTTATGTCTTGTCTAAAAACCCGAAGTACAATAGTTAATCAATAGCTTAAAGACTGTATTTTCGCAGTTACGACACACATAACCTCTCAATATGGAACATTCTCTAAAACAAACTCTTTTTAAAAATATGTCGAATCTTGTTTCCAACTCATTTGTTACAGCTTAAATAATCGATTTCCTAACGTGTAACACTTGTATGAAAGAAACATGAAAATATATAAACTTTCTGAATCAAGCTAAAGAAAACCTCTACCTACAAATGATAATAATCAGATTGCACAACACATATTTGATAATATCGTAAAAACTAAGATTGTTATTGTGCGATAGTTTTAGTATATTATAAGCAATACTTCATCAATATCATAAAATCACTTTATTCATTCTGCTTTCACTCTTTAAAATTAAACGCCACTTAATAATAAAAACTTAATTTGTTATATTGGTTAATATCAATAACCAATTGAGTGCACATAATCGTCAACTGGTTAAAAATAACCAAACAATACATAGGTAGGTTACTTGAAATAGTGTTATATTCAAAGTGGATTTTATTACTACGTTTCAATGATGTTTAAATAAGGATTGAATTCTGATTTGGGATTTAACAAGCTAGGTGTTTCCATGAGTAGTATTGAATTCGTTTTAATTCACCAATCAGATGATAAAGAAAAAACTTTTATTAGGTTACTTTAATTTTGTAACCTTCTCTTTTTATAACCATATTTTGTTATGTTGTTTTTAAGTATTTTAAAAAGTAACTGACAATTGCACATAAAGGTTATGATTTTTGGTTGAGTGGAGAGTGGTATTTTGACAGATTAGACCACAGTTCCTACAAAATTAGCGAGTTTGTTTACATTTAACAAAGCTAATTTGATGTTTGTTTCATAAAAGTACCTGTTTATATCGATTTTTTTGTGAAAATCAATGCGTAATTTAAGTGATTATGACGAATAGGAGGAGAATAATACGCCTCCCGAAATAATTAATTCCGCACAAAATACAACTAATGAATTAATGTCATCTTTATCAAAAGAGAAATACGAACTTACATACAGGAAGTTTATTATTTTTCCTACTAGAGGTCGACCAAGAAGTCATGAACACGGGAGAAACGGAAAGCTTAACTTCGTTTAAAATCGGAACTTCCGAGTAGTGCCGAAGTCAGTACAGTCGGGTGCTAAGACAATATCCATTTCTAGTTTGTATGACATGCGCAGTTACGTCAAATCTCACGAATAACAACAAGAAGAAGGTTTCCAATCTGTTAGGTTTCCTGTTTTGTTTGTTTTTATACAATACGAATTATAGTCACAACTGTCACACAACCATTTTGATTTTGTACCATTCACCATGCGATGATGCAAATCTCATTATTTTCAGGGGCGGATTTAGCATCAAGTTTGGGTGGGGGTCACTACCGGGGGGGGGGGGGGGGGTCCTGGCATACCCCCAGGTGCGCGAGAGGGAGTTCTCCTCAGGGTTTTGTATTTTTTTTAATTTCACCATCTTAAAAATACGTTTTTAAGGATTTCTAAGCCTAAAATTTCCATTTCTATAATGTTACAACACACACATGGAACAATTTTAAGAAATTTAAAAATTCTAAGACATTTAAGAATGGGGAATAGATTACTGCCTGGCAATTTGAAATTTAAAAGAATTTTATATCATAATGAAAATATGAAACTAATTTATTGGTAAAGGTTTACTTACAGTATCTTAGGGGCTTACTAAATAAGTTATAAAATATAGGTACTATGTTGGGGTGCTCATTTGGGCGTATCAGTGTCATGTAAGAAAATAATTTATAATTAATAAACACATTATTAAATTTATTAAATTTTGAGAGGGGGAAAATCAAGAAAAGAATTACATACTATACATTAGTTTAATTTAGAAGGGGGGTCCGGGGGCCCTCCCCCGGAAAATTTTAAAATATGACCTCTCTAAACAGCGTTTTTATGCATCTCTGAGGTGAACTTTGATTTTAATACTTTGTCATAAAATAAATTAAACTTATGGTGTAATTCGATGGCACAAAAGTATGAACACCAAGTATTTTTAAAAGAATTTTAATACCTACTTAAAAATAGTAATTGTAAAAAAAATTGTGCACCTACTAAAGTAATCATTATAGATTAAATAAATCATTCAATAGCCATTGTGCAATATTACTTAAAATCTATAATTAACGATGCCATTAATTCAATAGCTATGATGGGCCTTGGAAAATTTATGGAATTTTAAGGAAAAATTTGCATTTTTCATATAAAATTTTTATTTTTATATAAATTTATAAAGTAGGTTTTGGCTACTTAATAGCCATTTCAGATTCTAAATTAGTTGTTCACTATTCACAGTAACATGGTATCAAAGTGACACACAGTGGATAATCAATTATTAATGATAAAATATATGTAGTAAAATAAAATAAGGTTGGATATTTTAAACATTTTTTAGGTTAAATTCTACATTATATCTCAAACATTGGGGGGGACACGTCCCCCAAGGCGATGACACCCGTGATATTCCGTACTTTCATCCCAAAATACAAATACAGTTATCTTACTGAGTGGTTACTGCAAAATGGAGACAAATATTATATTATATTTAATTTTTAAATGTGTATAAAAATCAATTAACCCAAATCTTTGCCAACGCTTCTTTGTAACAAATCTGAAAATTTGAGGGGGGTCATGACCCCTGTGACCCCCCCTCTAAATCTGCCACTGATTATTTTTATCATTTCTTCCTATTTTTGAATTCGTGTTATTATCCATGTTTTTAATAATACCAGGAAATTTAATTTACCAAAGAGAAAATTGCCAAAAACAATCCGAGAGAGGTACAAAAAAGGCACAAAAAAGTAAGAACTAAAATCCAGAAATAAGGAAAGTAACAAATAAAACAGAAATAAAAAGGTAACAAATCAAACTCAGAAATAAAGAGGAAGAAAAAAATCGATTAAGAAAGAAGAAAATGTATTTAGATTTAAAGAATATTAGTGTGAATAGTCAATAAATAATAATATAAAGATATTATCGTATATTATTGTGATTTCTTATCAGGTACAGTGTTGCCTGTTGCAAAAAATATAGAAGTTATCAAAAATAAAATTATTAATAACAAAAGAGCGCAACACTGTATTTTTTGACAGTGGTCCATTTTAATAAAAACTGACTGTACATGTCGACACTAGCGCACTCCTCACATTTCCATGACTTCTTGGTCGACCTCTAGCGGCAGCAAAATTACGCATTATTGAACTGTTTTTAGGCATGAAAGTTGATTTTCTCTGAGGTTTCAAGAAAACTTTACAATACGCAGCAAAATACGATTTTGCTGCCTAGGCGGCAAAATCGTATTTTGCTGAGGATTTTTCCAGGCTAAGCCACGCCCACATTCCACGCTACATATAAATAAACAAGCAACCTTTTCTTTTATATTATCTTTAACCTAAATTATTTGAACAATTTACCTTAAAAATATTACGAATTTATAAAAAAAGGTTTATAAATACTTATTATAAATTATATTTATAAAATAGAATGGAGTAAAAAGATAAAAAATAAATAAAAATATTACAAAAAAATAGTAGGTGTTAAAATAATCATAAATAATTAAATTAGTGGCAACACTGCAGCTCGTCTATTATCATTATCATCATTTTGTTTTGTTTTTACTGGATTTCAGTCAATTCATTTTTTATAATTGTAACATTTGATATTGTTGCATGATTTTTTTTTTAATTTGACTAGTTCAATAATAGTATTTGATAAGTAAGTAAGTATTATGAAATGAATATTATTTATAGGAAACATTTTTCTGCCGCCAGTAGGAAAAATATTGTATGCAACAAGGCAGCAAAGGAAACATTTCTGCCTCATATTGATATATTGCCTGCCTCGGCTTCGCCTCGGCAGTCAATCGAATAAATTACCTGCCTCGGCTTTGCCTCGGCAGTTAATTTGCATAGCCTGACCTCGCCTCCGGCTCGGAGGCTAATTTAATCATTCGTCAGAAAAATTCCATTTTGCTGCCTAGTTACATAAATAACTATTTTTCAGTTTTTATTATTAAAAATCTAACAATCATAGATAAAGTACGGTATTCAACTCGTGCGAAAACGGCATTTTGCATTGCTCGTGTGGTTTTACTACCCTCGCTGTCGCTCGGGTGTAAACTCCACACTCGCATGCAAAATGCTACTTACTCGACGCGTAATGTACTATTGCGAACCATCGTAAATAAAAACTACTTTGTTTCCCAACTTTAATGAATTTATGATGGTTGTTCAAATTAGCCAATTGTTGTTGGTCCCATATTAATTTCACTGTCTATGTTGATCATTTTGTTTGTGGGAAAAAAAAAAGAAAACAAAAGTGGTGACAGAATTACATATAAAAGGGAGAATAAAATTAAAATGTTACCCCACTAGGAATCGAAAAATGTCCATCTTATTAGAAAACCCATCATAACAAAGAAAAAGAGACTTATTAAGAAAGGACAGTCTTTTAATGTGAACATCTTTAAATTTAGTCTGTTTTAAATAGTAGTAGCAGTAGTTAGTAGTATGTTAAATTAGGTAATACTAGCAATTAGGCCTCACTTTTGGCCCATTTTACTAGCCACGTGGTAGAGTCACTTCACACATCATACCTCTGTACATTGTACTGCCCGAAGCGAGTATGGTGTGATCATTAGTGAGCAATGTAAATCAGAGTATGATGGCGAGGGATCGAACCCACTGTTTGAATTAAGTCTGTCAATCAAAGCCCAGTTTACTGTCAAACTCAAACAGCAAATGTTGCTAAACATACAATTGCTCTAACAGTTTGACATTAAATTATTAATTGCATATGATTTTGGTATCTCCAAGATCTAAAGGATGGTGGAATCAAAATTTAAGAGTGTACAACAACAGCAGTAATTAACATCGTTGAGAAACTTATATTTCAATATTGAATGACAATAACAGTATTTCAAAAGGAATAGTTCAAAATGTCAATAGAATTATAATTTAATCATGGAATTTTAAAATTCAAATTAGAATAAAAAGGGGAGAAAAGTTGTTAGGATTCGATAACTAAAATTTATAATCCGAATAAGAAAGAATATTTCATTTCCACCCAAAATTCGATCCAAAGGATTAATAAATCAAAGTGTGGTTAACTATAATATTAACTCCAAGAAAATCTTGATGCTTTTTAAAGTTTTATCCATAAATCTTTCGAACTACCTTGCTTCAGGTAATATGCTTTAGACAAAAAAAATCTTTTTTTAATGTTGAAGATTTCGCCCATCTTGTGAGAGAAGAAATTGGCCGTGAATAAAAAGAAAATATGAGAGGGAGGTAGTGGGGGTAATGTGTGGGCCCCAGTGAGGCTGTGAATGAGGTGAGTCGAGTTAGTTCCAAGCCAACGAAGAAGCAATGATGCGAGCCTGCTCACCTATCTCATAGTCAAAGCCTTCCTCTCCACACCATCAAAACACCTTTTATCTCACTTCAGTCAATGGAGTCTCCCTTATCAATGAATAAAGGCTACATTCCCCCCTCCACTTTCTTCATTCTTGCAAAATGATGTTAATAACATTAGGCTCTCCTTCATCCTCTTGTTCTCGAGCAACAACCTTGTAAGCCCACCTTATTGATTCTACCCAAACAATTCTCACATAAACATCTTGTTGACATTGTTCTCTCCTTTTCTTCCCTGGTAGAACCTCGTAGAATAATGATTTGGCCTCTATAATGGACTTCAAGGTCTTCTGGTAATGACCGCGTCATAGTGGATGATGTTGCGACGCGACGTTTCACCTCTACTGCTAGAGGCATCTTAAGGGCGGTACATGCTTTTTTTGATGAAAGAAACAACGTTAACTGTGGCTTCTCTATATTCATTGGCATAAGTAACAAAACATTTTTGAGTATACTGGAGCCATAATGTTATTTTGAGTGGGGAAAGTTTGTGTCTTTCATAATTGTTTTGATATTTTGTAAAGGATTCGAGCTTTTAAATTATATTTGTTGAAGGATACATTGGATAATTTTGGAGTAAATATTTTATACATATATATTTGTTTTTTTTATTATTATTAATATTATTATTAATTTTTTTTTAAATGGGAATTTTTGATTGAACTTTTGTTGGAATAGTTTAAAGGTGTTTAAATTGATATCATAGGCAGTCTGTGGACCAACTTAATGGGGGACCAACCTAGCATTTGCCTAGTAAATTGAGGGAAACCACAAAAAACCTCAATTAGGTTGGGCGGACCTGAGTCCTTCCTAAATTCTTCCTATGTTTTCCCCAAGTATTTTTTTTTTTTTTTTTTGTTTTTGGGTTTCTATTGGTGAGTGGACTCCAGATTTTTCAATTTTAGGCTAAGGGGAGTAATTTATTTCTTTTACGAATTTTAGCGTGAGTTTAATATTTTTTAAATTTGAGAATAGGATGGTCTTGATTGTTTTCTTTTTTATCTTGGATTTATTGTATTTTAAGTTCTTGGTATAATTTACTTCTTTCTGATTTATATTTCGGGCATTCCAATAGATCTCTATAGTTAAAACCCATATAGTTTTCAAATGCAGCACATCATCTAGAAATCTAAATCAAATGTACTACAATCTCCAGAGCCAGCGTGGCCGTGCGGGTTAAACCACGTCTGCTCGGCCATCACTGAATCTTGAGTGGAACGGGACGGGGTTCGATTCCTCGCCGGTGACACTCTGATTTATATGGCTCACTATTGATCACATCATACTCGCTTCGGCGGTACAAATGTACATATGTATGATGTGTGAAGTGGCTGGAACTCTCTACCGCGGGGCGTAAAAAGGGCCTAAGTGATGGCCTAATTGCAAGGTTCGAACAAGTGGTTCGTCCTACCCGTTCTAGTAGGAAGTACTAGACTACTACTACTACTACTACAATCTCCAACATTTTAATCCTCATCATATTTTGGACGACAAAATTAACCTGTGTGTGGCGACAAAATATAAACGCTTGACATTATCGCCATTTCGCTTTGAGGTTAAATGATGATCATATTAAACTTCAGCAGAGAGGCTTGTTTTTAGCTTATGTCAACCTTAAAATGATAGAGGTATTAAATTTAGCAGAACAGTATATTAATAGATTCATTTATCGTTAAAATGATGATGATTTTGAACTTAAGTGTGTTATTAGCTTCATATAAGTTGTCATCATTGCCTTTATTCTCTGGAATCGAAATGTAAACAAACACTTTTAATAAGTATGTTTCATAATTAAGTAAATAAATTAGATATTATGGAATTTAAATTCATTATATGAGAAAGTTATGTTAGTTAGTAATGCTGTATTTTAACTTGGGTCTTCAGGGGTTATAAAAACACTTTTTTATACATATAAAAGGTGATATTTCATCCCTAAATTGGGATATCTTCAAACCTGCAAAAAGTTTATTTAGTTATTAGCTATAGTCATTTTTTTATAACAAATATTAATTACATATAACATAAAATTAACAAATAATTAAAATTAATTAATTTAAAAAATCAATTAAAAAATTAAAAATACCCTATGATGAAATTAATAATTAATTAAAATTATTTTATGTGTGGTCTTCTTATCTTTAAGTCATTTTTTTATATAAACTTTTTAATAGTTTTTAAATTAAAAGAATTAAATAAATTAAATTAAATTAAATTAGAAAAAATAATTTTATTTTATTTATTTAATTCTTTTAATTTAAAAACTATTAAAAAGTTTATATATAAAAATGACTTTTAAAGATAAGACCACACATAAAATAATTTTAATTAATTGTTAATTTCATCATAAGGTATTTTTAATTTTTTAATTGATTTTTTTAATTAATTAATTTTAATTAATTAATTAATTTTAATTAATTAATTTTAATTAATTAATTTTAATTAATTAATTTTAATTAATTAATTTTAATTAATTAATTTTAATTAATTAATTTTAATTAATTAATTTTAATTAATTAATTTTAATTAATTAATTTTGATTAATTGTTAATTTTATGTTATATGTAATTAATATTTGTTATAAAAAAATGATTATAGCTAATAACTAAATAAACTTTTTGCAGGTTTGAAGATATCCCAATTGAGTATACTTGAGAATACTTTTTGAGGGATGAAATATCACCTTTTTTATGTATAAAAAAGTGTTTTTATAACCCCTGAAGACCCAAGTTAAAATACAGCATTATTAAATATAAAGGGGACAGCAAAAGTAAAAATGGATATGTTAGTTAGTACTATTCGATCGCTTTTATTTAATACGAACGTTTATCCCAATGATTTGTAACTGACATAAAATTGTCTATAAATAAACCTATGCTTAAAAAAAAAAAATCTTAATAACAGTGAATTGGTCTGAAATACGGGTTCAAAATTTGAGGCAATTTTGATAAAATTGCACGTCTGCAATTTGAGACTAAGCTGAACATTGTGTATGTAATTTGAAACTCATACTGTTGAAAAAAATACACACACACGGGAGAAGTAAAGAGCCAATCTGAAGGAACTTACAATGACTGTGTTTTACCCGAATACAGTCTCATACATAAGAAGTGTTAAAGAGTTGATAATGACCTCTCTAGGTCAAAACTACTACTAACGACAGTAATCCATTAAGCTTCTTTTATTACACTACTATAGCTCTCTTTTCATTATACTTACTTTGTTATTCATACTTTCCTCCATAAAAGTGGCGACGACTCTAGGAGAAAAAAAGGACAAAGTTTTATCAGTTAACTAACTAACATTGTAATAAAGCAAGTTTTTAAAAAAGAAGATAAATTACAGCTATAAAATGCTATTGAGCTTGCTGATAAATAAAAATATAAATTAATTTTATTCTGCTAGGCTTACATGAGAATAATATATATCAATTGTTTATTTTTCTAAAGAGTTAAATATAATGTTTAAAAAAATAGACTGTCATGGCACACTGCTTAGTACAGGGGTGGCCAACCCGCGGCACGCGGGCCGCAAAGTGGCCCGCGACTCCTTTTGTTGTGGCCCGCGGCCATTTTGCCAGTATTTTTTTTTTAAGTTGTTTAGTTGTTTTGAATTTGTTTTAACTTTTACACGGATTTTTTATAATGATTATAATAATAATAATTATATAATTGTTAATTCTTTAATGATTGGATATCGGAATTAACTGAATGACTGCGCACCCTCTGATGTTTTCTGAAAATCAACAGGCATGTGAATTCCCTTCTTTTTACCTAGAATACCAGCTTCCCCCACCCTCCTTTTTTTATGATCAATTTCTTTAAATCTTCTCAGTCCTTTTATTTCTCTCTTACAGTAAGTAACCATGTTCGAGTAATATAGCTTTAGAGTAGAATTATAGTGCCTATTAAGAGTACAATTTTAGTGCTATACACAAAATGAAAGTGATAGTGTGAAGTGATAAGTACTTTTGAACTCCTTACCGCCTTACCCTGCTACTGGTAATATTAATTTGGTATCTACCTACTTCATTTTGTGATTCTTGAATTACCTATTCCTATTGTATTTAATACGCATAGGAATTTTCTTAAGATGGATGTTTTGGTTGCTGGGGAAGGGGAGGGGGGGGGGGGTATCGGCCCCCCCGAGTTTGTGTAACCACGATTGTGGCCCAAAATCGAAAAAGGTTGGCCACCCCTGGCTTAGTACATAAGTTTATCTACGATTGATACGAAATATAAACATTATATCTCTGTTAAGATGCATTGGAAGTGATTCTTTTCGAAGCTATATTCATTGCGCATGCGTGATCATGATAACGTGAAGAATTCCTCTTCCTTTCCGCCCTAGGTCGGAAAAAAAGGAATTCTTCACCTTAATGCACGGTTAGCGAGTTTGTTTACATTCTAATTTGCTGTATTTTTAATTAAAGTAACTGTTTATATCGAGTTTTTAGAAAAACAATGAGTGACTTAAGTGATTATGAAGTAAATGAGGAGAATTATACGCCTTCCGAAATAATTAATTCGGCACAAAATACAACTATAATGAATTAATGTCATCTTAATCAAAAGAGAAATACGTACTTATATACAGAAAGTTTATTACATATTTTTTTCTGTATTTATTATTAAAATCCACAATCGTAGATAAAGTACGGTACGCAACTCGTGAGAAAACTGCATTTTGCTTTGCTCGTGTGGTTTTTCTATTGCTCGGGTGCAAACTCCACACTCGCATGCAAAATGCTACTGTCTGCACTAGACGCGTAATGTACTATTATTGGAGGGATAGTGTGAAAGGTGAGAAACCGACTGTCACAAAAAGTAAAAGATTGGCTCACAAACTAAGTCAAAGTCATCAAAAACCGAAGTCGCATCAAAGCTAGGCAACAAATGAATTGATTTTTAGAGTCTTTCCACTTACCCCAGACGTTAGATTTGGTGGAAACCAAGCCTAGATGCTTTTGATAACTGTTTAAAAGACACTTACAAGACTTTGGATACACGATGCGATGTTTACATCCGATACGATGCGATATGATACGTGAAGAGATAACAAAATAAGTTAAATAGAGATGTTGGAGCAGTATATTTTTACTAACCGATGCAATGCGATTCGATCGATATAGCACGAGGAGACCAAACATTGAGTTAAATAGGTATTATCATCGAGCGCGTTGCGATTTATTAAATTGAAAGTTGTCCTTACTACGAGACCATTTTCAAATATTTGTTTTGATTGAATTCAGGAAATAAGGATTTCCATTCAGATGCTATGTTTTCCACGCTATATGCATTTTTATATCGATTTGATTACTATGTCAATTTCCATTTTAAGTCGATTTGAAGAACAGGGTTCAGTCCAGGACCGTTCATGACAAATCAACCGCCTTATCATAGATTCACTTGGAGAATCCCTAACTCCATAATGACGACGATATGATCGTTGTGTCAAGATAATTGACATTTGATTTTGATAATAAAATTTAACAATTTGTGTTCTTTGATCAGTTGTGAATGTGTGTTGTGAATTTTTTCCATGATTAATTTCCAAGATGTCCTTTATAAGAATCTGATTAGAAAGTTAAAATAAAATCAATAGCAACAAAGTAATTATAACTTTCAACCCATTTGTGACTTTTGAAACACCCTGTACATTGTCCACCATAATTGGCGGTACATGGCCGCTCTCCACAGGTATGTCATTTTGTAAATGCTAATTGCCGAGCTATGTACCGCAAAACGAACTTAGCCGACCACATATTCTTAAAAGGCACCAAAAGATTATATTATACACAAAATTCGGGCTTGATATTAGTCAGGCACTTTTTTGCAAACTGTCTCCTAAACTATAAGACTGATATACAAAAAGAAAAAAATACGTGTGGTGTCCCGAACGAAGTTCCTTATATTTTTCATTAAATATAAATTATAAAATCACACTGCTAAGTACGTATACATTGCTAACTACTTATACATCGCGGAGTTAGAAAAGAGACAAAATTAAAAGTAACGAACTGTTTGTACCTAACCGAGTTAAGGCAAAATTAAAAGAAAATCATTATTTGTATAATTAAAGCAAGCGTCTTACTATAAATATATATTGAATATAAGAAAAAAGTTGATCATGATGAGTTTATAGTGAAAGAGTATGTTTGTTAAAGGAGTTTGGATTGAAATAGGATTGTTTTCTACCTACCCGGCCAATTAATTTAAAATATTATAAAATACATCTCTTCCCTACTCTACAGCTTCTGCTTGTATCAGCGTGAAATTTTACGTGATTATATGTTATTTATTTAAAAAACAAAGTGACATTTTTGACATATATAAAAAAAATAATCAAAACAAGTCAAGTAACAGGCTTCCTTAATAACACTTTTTCCCGTCTCTTGAAGCTTACATTTACGGGAGCGTTGCGCGTGAACACTTGGGTGGATAACGTTTTCCAACGAACTCAGCCTGGGCATTGGTAAAATGAACATGTGTACCAAATTTCATCTAACTAGGTGATCTTTTACTCAAGTTATCGTCATCTGTAGATTTCGTGACGGATTTTGCGTGACGGTGATTTTGTGACGGTTATTTTGGTCGTTTTTTTCGGATTCACTCCCGGGCTCCAGAACGTGCCATAAGGAACTTCGTTCCAAAAAAAAAAATCACTATAATATATTATAATGCGTGTATGGTAATATTCTTCGACCTCTTAACTTGCTTTACAATTTCTTATTTGATTCTATATAGACACGAGTCCATCAAAGTTTTTTAAACTCTTTTGATCTTTAATTGATTGATTCTGTTTCAAACCAAACTGACTGTTTATTTATTAAAGCATCGGAAAACAAACTTAAAAAACCCTTAGGCAGGCAAGTGTGAAAAAAAGATTCCCTGAACCCCTTCGTTAAAACTATCGTCTAAAGTCCTTTTTATTTTCTATAATCCTCGTTATTTGTTAAACTCTAGTTTTACAGGATAGTTTTGAGACTTCTTTCCTGCATCAAAGTTCTTTAAAGGCCTGGTAAAATGTTTGCCATTTAAATTATACGGGTAAGGTAGATACAGCACTCTTTTTATGTTTTCTCCTGATTTCACTAATTTCTCTCTAGTTTATCTTTTATAGAGTTAACTATGTTTAATTCTCTAAGATGTTCAATCTTTAAATATAAATTATATCCTTATTAGAAGATAAGGTAGAAGACGATAACATAATGCAAAAAGTATGTTCATTTTTCAAGTCAATTCTTTGAATTCCTTTTTACTTTCTCATATAAAGAGAAAGTATTGTGATGGCGCGAAAATTCGATTTTTAGTTTTTGATGGATTTACACGTTTTGAGGTCCCCTGAGTCCAAAAAAGTGGTTTTTAAAAAATGTCTGTCCGTCGTCTGTCGTCTGTGCAGACGCCTGGAGCCTAAACTACTGGGCCGATTTTCACGAAATTTGGCATACATGTTCAGAAAAATCATACCCCGAGGCGAAATCGAGAAATGAATTTTAGCTCCAAATTTGGGGGCGCTACCCCCGAAAAACTCTGAAAAAACGTGTAAAAAAATTATTTCACGAAAACGGTTCCGACGATTTTGTTTAAAAAATTATAAACTGTAGTCCATTTAAATACGAATCTAACGATATAAGCCGTTTTCCCGGGAAAAATCTAGTTCCTGAGAAAATAGCTTAAAACGCGGACGGAGAGAGTCCGGGTTCGATTCCCCGCCCAGGAGAAGTTATTTTTATGATAAATTTTGATGAAATGTTCAATAATAATTAAATGTACATACGAAAACTAATAAATGGAAAACACTGGGCTAAATAATTAGGAACTCGTATATGAGAAAGTTTGTCTGAGTTGTCTCGGACCGATTTTTCTCTCAAGCTTTGACATCATTTTTAAAGGAGAATTTGATGTTAATTGATAGATTATTAAAATTTGTTGAGTTGAATTGACTAAACTTTATTCATATATTCTTGAAGTTGTTAAAATGAAAAAAATAAACATTGTTACATGATCAAAATAATTCTGTAAACCCTTTTTTGAAGGATTTTTCATTACATTCTGTGGATATCGTTGTAGAATTTTTATTATTATTCAGGTTGTTTGATTTGTTCCGTGTTTCTAGTTGATCACTCTGGTCTCTCTAACCAACATCAAATTTATTATTAGAAACACCAAACAATGGTATCTTGGTATAAAGACCACTAGTGGTCCAAATTTGAGTTGGTACTATCAAGTTACTTTTAGTGGAGAGGCTTCTCTACTCCTAATCAAGTGACTTCACTACTCATCTAGAAAAGCAATGGTATCTTGGAATAAAGACCACTAGTGGTCTAAATTTGGCTCTGTACTATCAAATTACTTTTAAGACGGAAATACACATGCTAGTTACTCGCACAAAAACATAAGAGTAGCTCGCAGAGGAGTGCTACTGGCATGTGTATACATCAAATAGCATGCGAGTAAATCGCACGAGGTTTGATTTTTGTCTTGCCAGTGGCACAAGTCGAGAGGAGGGGGAACTGATAAGGCATGTGTGAATAGGCCTGCCAGCGCAAGGTTGCTAGTAGCTAGCACGAGTCTCCCTCAGACCTTCAGTCTTCAGTTGAGTTCCTTCCAATCGCAGCATCTGACAACAACTCATCTACTTTCTCCGGAAGCATTCGCAATTGATTCCTAAAACCACTGACGTCCCCGAACCGCATCTCATTTAGTAGGCACTGACTCGCTCTATGCACCTAATTATATCATTATTATTATAATATTCTACTATTTTATTTATTATGTGAAGAAATAAAGATTATTATTATTATTAATTCTCCTCTAGCTTTCCAATCTTTTACCCATATTCTTCGTGTCTTTATATTATTTTTCAAATGTTTAAAAAAAAACTATGTTCTTTGCCAGTAACTGGACAATATGGTTAATTTCATTCCGCACCGATAGATTCATAATGTTCATTGAAACAAAATTAATAAAACTATCAAAATTAATTAAATCAAATGCAATTATTTCATAATTTATTCCGGCTAAGAGAAGGCAAGAAACGTGTGCCTGTTTCAAAACTAGAACTGTGACTGGAATGTGTATTCCATCCGGACGATACTAGCATGCTGTTTCACTCGCAAATGTACACAGCGTCTGCAGCATGCCAGCTACTGACGTGCTAGTAACTCGCCACTGGCATGCTTTTTTACTAGCATGTGTATTTCCAACTTTAGTGGAGAGGCTTCTCTACTCCTAATCAAGTGCCTGCACTGCTCATACTCATCTAGAAAAGCAATGGTGTCTTGCAATAAGACCACTAGTACTTTTGTAGTAGTACCTTTAGTGGAGAAACTTCTCTACTTCTAATCAAGTATCTTCACTGCTCATCTATAAAAGCAATGGTATCTTGGTTTCATTGAATGGCTTGTACGGTTTTGTTCTATTACTGAATGTTTCTCCATGGGTTGTTATAATAATATATAGTATGCTGTTGGCTCAAAGCAACAAAAAACCAAAAGCATACTGTTAAGCATTTACGTTTTGATAAAAATTAAAATTTACCGAGATCAATAAACTGTTACTTAACGGAATTAATTAAACTATCTAAAATTAGTTATTTTTTGTTGAACCAACTATGAACTATTCAATGTTATATCTTTCAACTATTAAACTAATTAAACACGATTTCAAATGGTCCATCATCAAATGATCTACGTCCAAAATGTTTTTGCAACAGGTTTAATAACGAAGAACGCGATAATAGAGCCTTTTAACAAGGATTGGTCGGTGAAATAGGAAAGGAATGTTTCATTTCTATCCGTTAAGTTGACAAATGCATGATATATGTGGTTTTTTATTCAGAGATTTATGACAGAGAAAAATGTTCTCGAAAAAAATGTAGGGTTTTAATGTGAATAGACGAGGAGGGACATGATCACCGCTGTTAACACTAATCTCATGAGAAACAGGGGGTAAAGAAATAAGCTTTGAGGGTTTTGTACTAGAGAGGTCGTCCAGACCTTCAGGCTTTGACAAAGCGATGTTTGTGCCTCTCACAACAAGGGTGTCCCACCTTGCCAAGATGAGAAAATCCCTGTTTGTAGTGAAAGCTTTTTGCTCCAATTACCTTACGTTAACAAAAACCTTTATCTTCTTAAAAAGCGAGAAGGATCGCAGAAAGGCGTCAACTAATTTGCTTTCATTATACAAACAACGCATCTTGCCTCCTTTCTCTCCCTCTATACTTATCCTGGGCGAACTCATCTAGTGTTTTAACATCGTGCAAAAATAACAATCCCAATTGTCTTTTTCAACAGAGAGGTGTTGTTTTAAGGTTTAAGTGAAGGGAAATATGAAAACTTAAAATTGTTTTCCTGGTTGTCAAGTGCTTTTGACTTTTCCGAGATACCTTAGATTAGATAAAAGCTAATACTTATTCACCTCCATATTATTCTTCTTCAAATTAAGACTTCTCGTATGTTGTAACAGTCCCATCCTCGTTGTCGTTTTGTAAAGTTAATTTTCTCTGTTCTTCTATTTATCAAAAAGTAAAATAATATATACAGGATTTTATATTGTATTATGTATGTACATTTAAATCCTTGAATTTGGATGATGGTTATGAGAAAGAATATAACTATTACTAGGGAACTGTAGCTGTTAGCTTGGCTTATTATAATTGAAAATGTTAAGGGGAGTGTAAAGCAGGCCCTACACTATCCATCCATTTGATCAAAACCGCTGATTGACACGTGCTTCAAGCCACCTTGAGGCGCATCAAGCATGCCATCAATCTTTTCATCAACACTCATTTGTAGCGGAGTTTTCGACTAGTGAACTGCTCCTCCTGGACTGTAGTGAATCAGTATTGTGTGAATCAGTGATGCATGATCAAAATTGCTCTAGTCTAGACTATCAAGCGCTCCCTCCAGCGGCTTGAGTCATTCAAACTTTCCATCAATCACCGTCAAGGCTTGACTCAAGCGTCAAACGGGTTCCTAGACTATCAATCACGCTTGACACGTTGACACCATCGCTTGACGTGCTGTTTTGATCAAGCGGATTGATAGTATAGGGCCTGCTTAAAGTGTACTTTTCAGATTTTAATTAATTCGAACTTAAGTTTTAATTTGAAAAATAAGAGCGTTGATGGAGGACATCTTAATAAATACAAAGAAACAATCTACACGGAAAATAATACTTGTTTAATTATCAAAGCAGTTTTCGGCTTTTATAAAGCCATCATCAGTGCCTATGAACAAACATTATAACAGTTTCAACACTTAATGTTTGTTCATAGGCACTGATGATAGCTTTATAAAAGCGGAAAGCTGCTTTGATAAATAAACAAGTATTATTTTCCGTGGAGAGACTATTTCTTTGTATGTATTAAGTTTTTTAAGTTCTTCTCGTGGCATATCTGTTCAACTCATTCGATTAAATACCTAATGCATTGGTAAGTTTAAAAAAGTAGACCCTTATCTTTTGATCATAAAAGCCAAAAACGAGACCAATGGAAATAATGGTTACCTTAACTACATAAAAAAAGTGTTCATTAATATAAAAACATTAAACAAATGCTACATATCTCCTTCTTTCACTCACCCCTACAAATTTTTTGGTCGATACAATTTTAAAATTATTTCTGTGAAGCGATGCATCTCTTATTACTTTTGATCGTTTAATCAAAAGATGAGAACTGTAGTGTTATTAACAGTAGTTTACTGGATATTTCTGCCAGATCCTCTACTATAAATTTTTACGTGTTGTACGGTACTGTAGATACAAACCGCTTTTGATAATTCTCTTTTATTCACTGATAAACACTCCACTACACTAGTACTAACTATTTTTTCTATGTGAGACACAAGTTTTGTAATCAATTTTAATCTCATTTTGGGACTACCTAAAAAGCTGAAATATACAGAGTTCATAATTTCCCCGTTTAAAATCCAACTTATTTTATATTTTCAAAGCAAAAACGAATCGATTTTGCACTTTGGATTTTATTCACCAAGAGTAACATATTAATTTTAATTAATAACTTTTTCAAAGCGTGATTTTTTTTCCTTAAATATTATTGAACATTCTTTTAATTTTATTTTTTGTGATGATATTGAAAAGAAGCTAATTTATTTGTATTCATATTAAGGATATACGTTATACTCTGCTTAATCTATAGGCCTGTAGGTAAATACTAAGCTAGGAAATAGATGGTACATGACTCTTAGGGTAAAAACTAATAACATTAATCTACTTTTAGTGACTTCTGACGTGACTTATTCGAAATTAAATTACGAATACTTAATAACTAAAATTAATAATAAAGCCTGTTGGCAGCTAGAGCTACGATCTACCAAAGACCTTAGATAACTATAATTTATAATTTAATTACTATTAATATTTGATTGATAAATAAGCTCTACAAAAAACAATAAATTCTTATTTTATTCATCTGTAAGCTCTGCGAAATACTATTAATTATTTTGCATCCGAGCTTACCGAAGGTAACGGAAGGTATGTGATCGTTCTGAAGAAAAATATTTTATTAATCCGATTTCAAAAATTCTAAGACAGAAAGACGTTTTAGACATTAGAGAAAATTATTGGTTCCGTGTCTGTCTGTTGGTCTGTCGCTCAATATTTGCGAACCAACATATCTACACACCTGATTTTAATGAAATTTGTATTAATTAGCTTTAATGGTCATAATTAGCTCATTGTTGGTCCCGTATAAGTTTTAACCTTCTGCGCTTATTTGTTTCTCTTCCACATGCGTACAATCATACATTTATTTACTCTTATAGCGTCAAACGTACTTATCTGATTTGTTTGAAACTTTTATAGTTTGTCGAAAGCAACCCGCAGAAAGCCCCAAATTAATTTGAACCGTCTGTGCTCTTTAACATTTGCTAAATTGATAGTTTAATTGATGTAAAAAATCAAAACCATTTTGACAGATTAAAAAAACGGGGAAAACAAATAAATTTAGACAATAATGGCTTAAAAAAGCATATAATCAAGAAAGTACGAGCGAAAATGCGAGGAAGCTATGCGCCACACAAATTGGTAGTCTATTTTACTTGGCTGTTACCATAAATTACCATTTATTAGCTTCAGTACGAAGCTCATTATTATTATTTTGCTCATTTTTTCCTGATCAAGGAGTGGATCTTGGATAAGAACCAACTTCCTTCACTTCCTTACTTTCCTTTAAAAGTATTTACAGCCTGCATCATCCCGTACTTATAAATTCCAATAAAATTACTTATAATATTCTAAGTATATTGAAAATTTACAATATTCCGTATTTTTTGACCTTAGATTAAAATGAAAGATTGACTGTTTCGTATAAAGGTTATTGGCTTGAACCAGAGTGGAATAAGTTTAAGTCTTTACGCTGGGCCAACCTAAAGAGCGGAAAGTAAAGATAGGGCAATTTTACAGCCGACTCCTGGAAAAGCTACAACCCTTATCTTTATGTAACCCCTACAAACTATCATACCTTACTACACCGTTCTTTGAAATCGACCTCAATAAGATACACATTTTTTTACAGCAATACAACTTTATGGGTTTATTTTAAGATATAAGAATGTATTCATTTTCAATTCTGCAATATTTATATTTTTCATTGATTGTCTCCCTTTTATATCATTTTATATTTTGTTTTATAAATTATTAGCTTATGTACTGTTTGGATATTATTGTTAGCTTATTTCAGCAGTTTCTAATATTATTATCATATTATATTCTTCAGTTACACTTGACTCTTAGAACTTAGGAAACAGGCAATAGAACGTAGTATGAAGGGTAATAATTTAATAAATTATTAAATTTAATAAATTTATAAATTAATAATTTAATAAATTTGACAATAATGGCTTGTAAAAGCATAAAATCAAGATGGTACGAGCTACGATGCGAGGAAGCTATGTGCCACACAAATTGGTAGTCTATTTTACTTGGCTGTTACCATAAATTACCATTTATTAGCTTCAGTACGAAGCTCATTATTTTTTAGTATACAGAATGATGCTGTGTTTAATTATTGTTCGTCTTATTGCTATCTGGTTAAACTAGTATTTTAGAAATAATAAATTCCGCTTTTTAGTGCAGTGACTTTCCTGAGTCTTTCAGTACAGAGACTATGTTTTTACGTCTACATTCTTTCTATGGTTTTGGAGCGAAGTTCCTTATGGCACGTTACAGCGTCTGAAGCCAGGGAGTGAATCAGAAAAAAAACGTCACAAAATCGACCGATGACGATAAATTGAGTAAAAGATGCCCGATTTAGTTGAAATTGGGTACGACAAAAAAAACGACTCAACGTCCGTTTTTTTTCAACGTTGTTTTTTAAGGCTTTCCGTTTTTCATTAAACTAAAGTTTGATTACTTTTTTGTGTTGAACATGCCAACTTCCATATAAACAGAGTAAATAGTGTTCAATTATTCTTTTTTTTTATACTTTTACCGCAAAATAGAGGTTTTCCCTTACCAAGAGAAGGACCTTAGGCCCCCTTCTATTTATTAAAGGGTGTAGGATTACTTATTATTTACTCTCCATTAGGAGGTGGTAACAAGGCCCTGTCAGTTAATAGAGGTGGTTGGTGGATAGAAAACGGTTAGATTTCTCTCGAGGGGTGCCAATTTGCTGTCTTTGTGCTGGTTAAGGGAAAGGGTGACGTTGGGGACCAAGCTCCGATAGAGAAATTGTACACCCTTACTCTGCCTAGCTACGTCTCGAGTAGCAGTATAACTCGAGGGCTTTGGAATTCCAAGGTAACCCCCTTGCATCCTAAGTTACCTTAGACCCTTAGACAGTCTAAAGGGACTGTCGGTAAGCAGAGAGGTAAGAAATGGTCAAGGGGTTAACTATAGTTAGAAGGGCGATTACTAAAACCCTAATCTCATAATGATAACGAAGCAAGGTTACCTTCACTACTTGTCCTACGTAGTACGTGCTCAAGCATTTTCCCTCTAATACGAATAAGGTTCAAGTAGGTCAAAACAAGGGAAAAAATTTCTACTCGTTACATTCATTATACACTTTTTGTTTTTTAGGTTCGTATTTTTTACCATTAATTTTAACAATTTAATAGGATTTTTTTCTCCCTTTACAATTTGTCTACACTTTTATATAATTATGATTTCTTAATTGTATCGTTCTCTTCCAGCAAATATTAAAGGAAATTAATTAATTAACATTCTTTCAAATTCCACCTCTCACGGAGCGCGAGTAAATGCTAGTGTTAAATATAAATAATCCTTCCTACGAAATTTGTAGGAGTCTTAATACAATTGACGGGGAATATATTTAGAAATCTCTTAGATTTTTTAGTAATTGTGATGGCTGGGTATATATTGGATTGAGGTGAGGGTAGGAATAGTTAGGTTGAATAGTTTAACATTCCTAATTATACCCTGTGGGCAAGAAGCTATGCATTTTGCAACATTTTACAAGGTTCGGCTCTTTAACTATTACATTAATGAACAATGTTCGACACGACTTGCTTTAGTTCCTACCCACTACCTGTTATCAGCAATACAAATTTACTTCATCTACCTTAAATGGTTTATGTCTTGAAGTGAAGGAAAAATAGACTGCCAATTGGTGTGGCACATAGCTTCCTCGCATCCTATCACGAACTTTATTGATTTTATGCTTTTGTAAGCCATTATTGTCTAATTTGTATAATTTTTCCCCCGGTTTTTTAATCTGTCAAAATTGTTTTGATTTTTTACAAGAATTAAAGTATCAATTTAGCAAAAGTTAAAGAGCGCAGACGGTTCAAATTAATCTGGGGCTGTCAGCGGGCTACTTTCGATAAACTATAAAAGTTTTATACAAATCAGATAAGTACTTTTGAAGCTATAGGTGCAAATAAATGTGTTTGTGCGCATGCGGAAGACATACGAGAGCAGAAGGTTGAAACTTATACGGAACCAATAATAAGCTAATTATGACCTAACATACAAATTTTATTAAAATCAGGGGTGTAGTTTTTAAGATATGTGAGTTCGTAAAAATTGAGCGACAGACCGACAAAGACATACAGACAGACAAACACGGAACCAAAAATGTTCCCTGATGTCTGAAACGGATTTCTGTCTTAGAATTTTTGAAATCGGAGACCTACAAATTTTTTTTTTTTATAGCTCCCGTTTCCTTCGGTAAGCTCGGAAGCAAAAATTGTTAGTGTAATTCAAAATTACTATAAATACATACAATAATTTGTTTATTTTATAAAATTATTTGTTGATTACTTTTGAGTAATTCAAATTATAATGTTTTATTTTGAAAAATCTAATCGATAAATATCATGACAGATTCAGGATTATAAAACAGTATAATATATGAATGGAAGATTAAGAATGAAGCTCATTTTTAAGTTGGAAAATAAGAAGTTTATCTTTGATTCCCAAACCAACATAAATCCGTCTTACCAACAAATCCGATTTCAAAATACCAATCCTCAAACCAAATATTAATCTTGTTTCCTTTTCTTCTCCTTTTTTAAACTTTTTGATTTAATGTTCTGCTTTTGGGTTAATACTGTATTTTGGGATTTTTATTTAACTGGACAGTTAAGTATAGCAAATATAAATCATAAATAGTAAATATATTGTCTTGTACAGATATTAAAAGAAAATCATTAATAATTATAAATGGACAAATACTACAGTCAGTCCAGAAAGATGCATTATATATATATATATATATATATATATATATATATATATATATATATATATATATATATATATATATATATATATATATATATATTTAAATATATACGAGACTTTTTAACTTCAAAGTATAAGATAGTAAAAAAAGAAGAACTCAAAGAACTTGTTTCCACGCTATTGTGAATTAATAAAACATTACAACCGCAAGCAAAAACCGAAGACTAAGATTAATGATGGAACATAATATTGCCAATAGGGCAAATTTAATCCTAGATACTCTTTCTACATATTTGTAAAAACGAGGAAAATCATTGACAAAAGAATAATTTCTCAAGATGTGTTTGCTCCCTAGCATTGTGAGGTTGGCCCCTCTCTTAATTTTTGCAGATAACTTTTTATTTGGTTGAATTTGTTGTATTGACTATAATTGATAACATCCCATCACTTACACTTTTTGACATTTTCATGTCTAGGCTATGGCACATGAACTCGAAAAGCGTTACACGGAGGTGTACAAACAAACCGGCCCGCTCTAGATAGGGTCCTCCCTACCACGCTCGGAAGAGCCTACCCTCCCCTCCCTTCCCGATCGGCTACCTGTCCCACGTCTCACTCTCTTCGCTTCTCGCTACCATTCCAGGAGTCGCTCGCGCGCCCCAGCCCCCCCAAGAACAATTTCTGTTCTACTGCACCGATTTGCACCGGACAAACGCCACAACCATTTTTATTTATAATAAACTTGCATACATAAAATTTATTATTTACTTTAATATATTTTATTTTTGTTATACTATAATTTTTTGCATTTATTATAAAAATGTGGGTAAAGAAGCAAAAAGATTGCTTCTTAATAAAGTGGAAAAGAAGAAAAGTACTTTCTTTCTTCGTGCACAAAATATGTTCGATTTAATTCCTAATTTACAAACGCAAGAATCTGCACGCTCGAATTATTTTTATATTTTCATGTCTTTACTTTGGCACATAAACTCGAAAAGCGTTACCAAAAAACGACACTAAAAAGTGTTACACAAGCGTTACCAAAAAGCGTTACACAAGCGTTACCAAAGAACGACACCAAAAAGCGTTACATGAAAATGTCTCACTGTCTTGCAGACTCGAATGCAAGCAATTTTTCTTCAACTGCTTACAGCTAAACAATAATTTCCTTATTTTACTATAACTAAATTATACTAAGTTATTTCTTTACTCTTACTATGCTAAAAACCTAACACTGAAGATGTTATATAATGTCGAAACGCGTTTGTTAATAAGTAATATAAAATTGTGGTGACAATAATATTGTTTTGCTACTTTTTATTAACCTCTTTAGTTATAATTATTAAGTGGTACCACAAAATCTCAGTCAAAACCACCAATCATCTCTTTAATTACTATATCTTAAAAGTATGATTATAACTAAAATAGTTCCGTCTATTAAGGAGTTTACTAGAGGTTTAGAAGTTTAATTAATCTTATTACTACGTTTATATTAGCTTGCTTTCTTGTTTGTTTGTTTGTTTGTCCGGTACAAATCTGGCAATCGATTTCTAACTAACTTCCCGAATAGCTAGACATTTGAAACTTTTAGCATAGCTCAGAACACGATGACAATGCATTATTTTAATACTTTTAGCCATCTTTCAGCAGAATTTAATTAGTTTTCAGCAAATTTTACTCTATGCAAAGTTAGTTCGGAAAAAATCCGCAAGTTATTTTATTTGTTTTGCCATGTCCCATATTTACGCAATCTTCATTTTGACGGGTCTCAAATTTGTGATTTTTATAAATAAGAGATAAACATTGAATGACAGCAAAACAGAAAATATATCGATTATATTATTTATCGGTTTAGATTTGGTGTTGGGGAGATCCGTTGTACAAAGATTTGTCCTTTTATGTCTAACATCAGCTCTCTAGATGGTTGTCATTTATGTGAAGTAAATAAATTCGGAACTTTTTTTTTCTTTAACATTATATATTACATAACAATAACAATTATATTATCAACATTACATACGATTCAACAGAAAATTTAAAAACCTAGTATATAAAAAGTTCTTTTCATCTTGAAATTATTTATGTTTTTAGCTTATCTAATACTGTTAAACCATTTCATTAAACCTATCCTTAATTCACCGGTTAGTGTATTGAGGACAGTAAAAGACTTCAACACTTACTTTATCTAAAATAGACGAGGTTAAACAGGGTAAGCATTAAAGGACTAGTATCCGAATAAAATAGATGTACATTGGACATAAGTAGCATACAAAATGAAGGGAGTTAACTCCAATATATAGATACCTTAGTTCGTATGCAACCCGTTTAGCTATTTGCTATCAGCTAAGAAATCTATTTGTAAAGGACCAGCAGGGATACAACAAAGTAGTTTCATTCTTTGAATATAAATAAAGAAAACAAACATATATCAAGACCAGATTAGGCATTGCAGAAAAAAGCAAATATAAGTTTGAACAGTTATTCAGTAACAAAATTAATTAAATAGGCGTATAATAGAATAATAATAGTAGAAATAGTTATCACTTTTTGAGTTAATTCGAATTCAGAATCCAATATTCCAAACAGTACACACTTAATTATAACGCTTTCCAGAGAAAGTAACCACAAAGTCAAACTGAAGAAAGTACTCCAATAGAACTTAAGTGAATTTAGCTCCGTCTTTCTACCTTCTATTCGTCTTAAATTTAAAATTTCTAATTGATTTCCTTAGAATGTTACTGTATTTCTAGTTCAACTACCTTAAATTCAAGAATGTGTTAAAAGTAGAAATTTAACTTCAACTATTTATTGATTGTTAAACTTTAAAGTATCACAACTTCATTATTAACACAAGTAATGTCCATTTATACCTGGGAGCGCAAATAGGAGATGACGGTACTATTCTAGAAGAAATCAAAGCAAGAATAACTGCTGGGAATCGCTGCTTTTACAGCCTAGGCAAAGTATTACAGTCAAAAAATATATCTGGAACATATTAAAAAAAATCGGGTACGGGGTACCTCGGAACTTTTCCTAACTTCAGAGGCCACTAAAGTGGCCTCTGAAGTTCAGTGAAGTCAGTACTTGGATGGGTGACCGTTCTGAACTAACTGATTTATTATCATTCTTAAAAAAAACCTTATTTTTAATACCTATATTTTATTTAATTATTTGAAGTTTGGCGGTATTTTGACAGATGTAAACAAACTTTGACGTCATCAAAATTATCGCACTAATAAATATTTATATTCGCTTATAACTTTTAAACTAATTAATGGAATTTCATCGATTTTTTAAATATTTTTTTCCGGTTCCAACGATATGCTATAAGTCAAAAACCTATTTATACTTTCAGTATTATTAACCGTCAAAGTTTAAAAATTCAAAAATTTATAACTTCAAAATGGCGGCCAAAATCAAAATGAAATTTAGTGGGCTTGTTTGTCATACAGAGAGGTACAATCGAGCCAAATTCCAACTCGATCAGGACCATTTTCGATTTATTACGATTTTTTTAAATTTTTGACTGGGTTCAAGATGGCGGAAAAAGTTGATTTTCCGGGCGGCACAACTACAGGTTAGGACTGATTTTTCTGCCAAGTTTCAACTCTCTAGGTTAAATACCTTGGGCGCTACGATGATAACACACATTCACACATACATGCGTCATGCTGAAAGAAAACCACTCAGGAGGTCTTAAAAACACCTAAAACGGATAATTCCGTTGAAATCTCAAAAAAAATTTTTTTGGTGAAAACAATACTTTTCCTACTATTAGTAGTGAGGAAAAGTAAAAAACAGATATATAAGATGTAATAAGACTAATAGTAATGTATGGTTCAGAGACTTGGCAGGTGACAAGGGAGAGTGAAAACTTGCTCATGATTTGGGAGCGAAAAGTTTTACAAAAAATGTATGGGCCTATGTGCAATAATGGTCAATGGAGAGTAAGGAACAACAGAGAACTAGAACATCTTTTTTGGCGATCCTCACATAGTGGCTTGAAATAAAGAGTGGCAGATTGAAATGGCTAGGACCTACGAAGAATGGGCCAAGACGAAGCGGCAAAAAAGTGTTTGAAGGTCATCCAGGCAGACGAAGGCTACGTGGCAGGCCAAGACTGAGATGGCTTGAAGATGTGGAGCAAGATCTGCAACTCCTGCGTGTTAGGCGCTGGAGAACGCAGGTTGAGGATCGTGCAGGTTGGGCAGAGAGGACGAAGGCTAGGGTCCTACATGGGCTGTAAACAACATGGGGTAGTAGTAGTTATGTCCAGAAAAATGAAAATGGCATTTTATACGAGTTCTTCTACTTCAAGGGTATTAATTAAATTTGAATATATAGAGAGTGCAGGTAGGCTAATGGTTAACTAGGCATCGCGTGGCTCTATCATTGAAGCGAGCGTATTGCAATGAAATACTGAATATTGAAATTTATTAATCATGATGAATGTCATAGTTGAAGATAAGTGGAAGAGGGTTAGTGTAGGGAAGAGTGGGGGTACTCGGTACAAAGCTTTACTTCCTAAACAAACCTATAATACGACTATAATATCTTCACCACCCGCGGTAGCTTTTAAACAATTATTATAAATGTATCTCGTCGCTACGCAAAGAATTTTGCTTGTATCAAGTTGAAATTTTGCATACCTGTTTCAATTGTGCATTAGATGGTGTATATGAAGTTTTATTAAAATCGATACGTTAGAACGTAAGATATCGGTAAAAAGGTTGTTTTCTCTATTATAAACGTTTAGGCCCGCTTTAATAGTTTTGGCGATCTTTATTAAGTCATAGCGGTGTCGCTGTTGGTTTTAGTAAAAAATGTTATTTGAAAAAAATGTTCGTCTCATCGAATAGATGATGATAGAATCTTTTCCCGTCCTGAAATTCCAATTTAATTTTTGTACCTCTCGTTTACGCGAGCGTTGCGCGCGAACTCTTGGACGGATCACGCTGTCCAACGAACTTAGCCTGAATATTAGTAAGAGGAACATGTATACCAAATTTCAACTGAATCGGTCAACTTTTACTCAAGTTATCGTCACACGCGTGAACGTTACTGACAGACAGACAGACAGACAGACAGACAGACAGACACGGAACATATTTCGTTGAATGTAGGAAGCTCGCTACGCTCGCTTCAATTATACAAACCCGGTATGATAGTCCTGTTAAATGTCAAACTTGTCCTGTTTAATGCAGAACAGAAAGGGATCTTCTCACGATAATATTATTTCTTCTTCTTTAACACCATCTACGAGTAAATTGGTCAAATAATTATTAATTTCACATTATTTATTAATGGTTTTGTTCCAAAGTATATCCTGTATGTGAAGTGTGAATGGACATAACTTTTTTCCCAATATTTAGACGCATAATCATCACTTAAATACTTATCATTGACAGTTAAAATGGTTATCTACAATTAATCTTCAAAGCATATCACGCAGTTATGCAAGATTCGTCAAATTTTCTTAGCATTCAACATGTTAAGCTAAACATTACCATATAACATGATTAGAAACATTAAGTAAAGTAAGGGAAAAAACTGCTAAATTAAAAGATGCTACGACTGGAATTCTCACTTTCTAGTTCAAATTCTGTCTTAGCTTAAGATCTTTTGTCTTACCTTAAATTTAATGCTGACAATTAGTTGTATCCAAGTATTTAAAGATTGTTCGAAATGGAGTTCTCAAAGGAAAGCTAACCCTAACGAATGATGTCGTTTCTACACTTGGTCTCAGAGGGAAAATTTTGGAGAAAGGCCAACATTGATTTACTCGACTACTAGATCTTAGGATAAATTACACTATTAATTCTAACATTAAAGTTTCCACTAAATTAGAGGCTCAAATAGTTTCCAAGTTTGAGACTGAGGGATCCTAAAATACGCAGGACTTTGGAATTTATATTATACACTGATCCTTTAGAATAGGAAGAATTTGGGAAGAGCTATGGTTATCGATAATATAGGAAACCACCTTGGCTGTTAAAATACAGTTAAGAAGCACTTTGGTGCAACCGAGACTGTACAATACACATCACGGCTAACCTAAACACAAGGCTATCCATTCCATTATTTATTTCACGCTTACTTTTATAAGTGTTATTTCCTTTTAAGAAGGAAAAAATACTACTTTGCCTCACGTGAATCCGTCTACGATTTAGTGATTTATTTTTGGTAATTTTTAAAACTTGGGAAAATTAAAAATCTCAACGAAATATTACATTATAACCAGTGGCGCACCCAGAATTTTTTTCTGGGAGGGCTTGAAACCCAGACTAAAAATTAGATGTCGTGACAGGGGGGGTACTTAAAGTCCATTTATAAAAAATGTAACTTTCTTAATGTGCTTATGAGTAGTATGTATTAAAAAACACAAATTAATCGTTTTCCCACGTGTATTTCGTAAAAGTAAATAGAATTTTCTTAAGTCTGGCAGATAACGTGTCCAAGAACTCAGCCTGGGCATTGGTAAAATGAACATGTGTACCAAATTTCAACTAACTCTGTCATCTTTTACTCAAATTATCGTCATCGGTAGATTTCGTGACGGTCGTTTTTTTTCGGATTCACTCCCGGGAAGAACGTGCCATAAGGAACTTCGTTCCAAAAAATGTACAAAATCTGTAATGTAAATTTATGGTGGAAATAAAAATTATTATTATTATTATTATTATTATTATTATTAAGTGGCTAAGTAATTATGAACTCGTATATGAGAAAGTTTGTCTGAGTTGTCTCGGACAGATTTTTTTACCTTATCGTGTTGTAGAAAAATATTTGATAGCTTTCTGATTGAGAAGACACCATTTAAAGCAGAGAAATCATATTAACACATGCTTGTTCAAATAGATGTGTGTACTTTTAATTATATTTGTGATAATATTTACCAAGTGCCAATATTGGTAAAAGAAATAGTATTAAATCAATAAGTGAAAATTGGGTTTTAATATAGGTTTCAGGATTTTACACTAAAACAGTCAAACTGTCTATCTAATTAGATCAAATGTTATTGACACTAAGC
This sequence comes from Gerris lacustris, assembly GCA_951217055.1. Taxonomy (NCBI): domain Eukaryota; kingdom Metazoa; phylum Arthropoda; class Insecta; order Hemiptera; family Gerridae; genus Gerris; species Gerris lacustris. The sequence continues at coordinate 14,597,793 of OX578281.1, forward strand.
AATACCATGAAATTAGTTGGTAACATAACATTTGAACATTAAAAATAACTTTTATCTATTGCCTGGATAAACATGTAAAGCCAATAGGATTAATAATTCGTTATGAATCTGGTTTGAGTTTTTAATACCCTAGATAATAAAAACAATTGTCTGCTGTACAGAAAATTCCTCTGACAATAATATCGATCAACTGCTAGCAGCTATACGTAAAATGCTGAATTTCACAATTCTAGGAGAATATGATTCGGAGAGTTGAATTAAACAATCTACGTTACCGCAAATATCCAACGAAATCTCTTCAAAAATTATATTTTCAATGTAACAGACAGGCGTATTTTCAAATTCAAAAGAGAGGGACGTAAAATTGTTTTATTTCATTGAACCTGGATACCTGCAAATAGCAGAATGAAATTGGTAAAACGAAAAATACAATATTTTTATACATGATACCTTCATTTCAAAATGAAGGATTTAAATCGAAAGCTATATATAGAATATAGTTATCAAAGCCTGTCGCGGTTTTTACATATTCCATAAAACTTTAATTATGATATCTTCATATCCAAATTAAATATATGGTTCATATACTTCATAATTCATAATTCTCGTGTTCGAGTATGGTGTCTGCCTGTCACAACCATTTCACCACGTCTTAAAAATTACCTGTATGATTTAAATGAAATTTAGATGGTAGGTCATAATTAGTCAGTTGTTAGCTCCATATTAATTTTAACTTTCTGCTTCCAATCCTTTATATTCCGTATGCGGAATAGTACATTACGCGTCGAGTGCGGAAAGTAGCATTTTGCATGCGAGTGTGGAGTTTGCACCCGAGCGACAGCGAGGGTAGTAAAACCACACGAGCAATGCAAAATGCCGTTTTCGCACGAGTTGTGTACCGTACTTTATCTACGATTGTTAGATTTAAATAATAAATACAGAAAAAAATAAACTTCCTGTATGGAAGTTCGTATCTCTTCTCTTGATAAAGATGGCATTAATCTTGAACTGTATTTTTTGCCGAATTAAATATTTCTGGAGGAGTACCTATTATTCTCTACATTTTCGTCAAAGCCACTTGATTCATTCATTGTTTTTCACTAAAAACTCGATATAAACAGTTACTTTAATAAAAGAATAGCAAATTAGTTTTGTTAAATGTAAACAAACTCGCTAATCGTGCGTAAAGCTGAAGAATTCCTCTTCTTTACCGCGCTAGCGTGGTAAAGAAGAGGAATTCTTCAGAACTATGAGACGCGCATGCGCGATGACTACAAGTACGTAAATAATAACGCTTTTTATTAAATATAAATGATAAAATCACACTGCTAAGTATGCGAAGCTAGCTATTTATACATGGCAGAGTTAGAAAAGAGACAAAATTGAAAGTAACTAACTATTTGTATTAGTGGATTTAAGGAAAAATTAATAGAAAACCATTTTTTTATTATTAAAGCAAGCGTCATGCAATAAATATGTATTGAATATTCAGAAAATAGTTAATCATGATGAGTTGTAATTGAAGAGGTTGATTGTAGTATAGAGCCGAGTATTGAAGGGACAGGACTGTTCCCTCATATACTCCCCCGGCCAGGCTCCATTTAAAATATTATTAAATATATCACTTCACTACACAAAAACTTCTGCTGGTATCAAATTGAAATATTACATGCCTGTTTCAATTGAACTTTAGATTGATATGTATGAAGTTTTAATGAAATCGTTAAGTTAGAACGTAAGATATCGGTAAAAAAGTTGTTTTCTCTTTTTTAAACGTTTAGGTCCGCTTTAATAAATTTAGCGATCTCTTTAGTACTTCATAGCGGTGTTGGTGTTGGTTTTACTAAAAACATTATTTAAAAAAGTTGTTTGTAGATAGTTGGACATTTTTTCCCGTCCTAAAATTGCAATTTTATATTTGAAGCTTATATGTTTATGCTTGCGTTGCGCGCGACCGATTGGGTGGATAACGTTGTCCAATGAACATGAACCAAATTTCAACTTAATCGGTCATCTTTTACTTAAGCTATTTTCATCGGTCGGTTTTGTGACGGTCGTTTATTTCGTATTCACTCCCGGGCTTCAGACGCTAAGGAACTCGCCATTAGGAACTTCGTTCCAAAACATTAACACTTATGTTTTTAAAACTACTCACTAATGCTAATAAAATGTTTACAGTATACGCGGGCGAGTCCACATAAAGACCATAAAATACATTTTCTAATTTTGCACAAATTGCATCATTTCTTGCATTCATCATAAATTAGATTTTAATAACACACATCAATCTGAGTAAACAGGGTGGCCTACGGGAAACTGACGATTTTTGAATAAGCAGTACATACGCGGTTATATTTTAAGTAAAGAAAAAGGTATGGGCATTTTTTATCAGGTAATTACATGCCGTTTTTTTGTTTTAAAATTACGTCAGGCACGATGTTGGCATCTTGTTTATGACATGATGCAAAACTGGACTATAAAGGTGAGACAAAACCACTATCGGTGAGACAAACCACTATCGATACTCCTGACTTCATGAAGAATTGTTTCTTCATGAACTCAGGATTCTTCAACTTTCTTTTCCTTATTTAGTGTCATGGGTTGGTTCAATTCCCAACAACAAGAGATTAAAGATATCCTTACAAGAAGAAGTCACACGTCAGGTAGGTTATTTCTTGATTAGGTTTCCACTTGTTCGAAGATTGTTGGTCCATTTGAGGGTGTTGCGACTTGGAAACCATGCCATGGCATCCAATATTAAAGTGGCATTGGAACTCTCACTGCTCATTTATCACCGATTCACCTCGTTTAACAAATGCAAACAAGATCCCACGAGGGGACCTAACCTATCTTAACTGTCAGAAAATGCCATTTTGTGAATGTGCCAGCTTAGTCAGAAGGTGCCAACTTGGTTCAGTAGGGTGTAAAACATCACGTGTTTGAATTCGTTAAATGTGATGAATCACTGATAACAAATCTACTTGTCCAGTGCCAGTGCATGTATTTCCAAAAATATTAGTTTCCTGCGGGTCACCCTGTACTATATAAATACTTTAATACTAATGGGACCATTCCTCTTGTCCAAACACGAGGAAGCTAAGTGCCCCACTAATTAAAAAATTGGCAGACGTTTTTAAAAATTTAAGGTAACAACAGCTTTATTAATGTTATAAACTAAAAATTAGAAAGTTATAATTGCTTTTAGAAATTAAATTATACTAAAATTGAGAAAATAGTTCTAATGTTAATAAAGTAATCTGTAAAATAAATTTTAAAAAGTTTTAGCAGAATACATATCAGCAAAAACAACTATCAACCCTAACTCTAAAAGTTGTAGTAATAATTCTTAGGAGCGAATAAGATTTTAGCTTTGTTCAAACAAACACCGAATATGTGTAGGAAGATGAATTAAATAAAAAAATATTTTATTCATTAGAGATATTTTTCATACGTTATCATAATACTAAACTATGAATGTTATAGAAAGCATTTCTCATTAGAACAGAAAGCTATTATCAATAGATAAATACACGAGTCAAGTTGAAGTGGTATACATATAATTTTTGAAGCCACATTAAATTTCAAACTACATTCTAATACATGACATTATGTTCTGTTAAACTAAAATCATTTCATTCCTGTGCTCCTTCGAGAGCAGTTATTTAATAATTTTGATAACTAAGTATTATTTATGTTGTAACTAACGATGCTTTCTACTATTTAAACATTTTAATCTACAAACAATACATGTTAATAGCAGGAAAGTTGATTCTTTAAGATATAATAATCTAAAAATTATATGATTACACTTTACACATTTTTTTTTTTCAATATGATTATATTTGTTAAATGTACTTCACCGCTCTGATTATCGGGAAAAGCAGATGGATGGAGAAAAAACTAAATTTTGTGAATAATAGATCTATTAGAAACTTTAAAAAATATAAAAGCAATTATCACGCGAATACACATCCCTGAACATATTGTTTAAATGTTAAAAAGTTTCGAGCTTAAGGCACAGTTTATTATATTTATATATTTTTTTCTTTTGTTCTTCTACTTTCTTTAATTTTAAAAGTGAAGATGGTTGCGTGAGTCTGTAAAAAAATACTCAATTTACAATGGAAATAAAAAGTGTATTATTAAAACAAAAATTAAAACTTTTAAGAATAAAAACTTTTTGACCAAAACGAAATCCTTTGGATAAACAAAAAACTCGTGAAATAACAGTTTTTTGTTAGAAGTTTGCGCAATGAAAGGAGAGTCGGAGGAAGGTTTTTTTTAGGGGTTTTCGGACGTTATCTTGGGCCAAGTTATAAGAAAGACAATAAAAGGGTTTCAGGAGCGCACCCTGGGGAGGTAGTATGAACCCAAAAAGCATTTCCAGCTTAGATAGGCGACCTCTAAGCAAAACTACTTCGGGTCTTTTGGCCCAGCAACCTCTTCTCTTGTTTTTATCAAATGTAATATGTGATTTTTGCGTGCTTGGCATGTGCAGTGCAGCTTGGTCACGTTTTATTTTCCTAACTTCGTTTTAGAGGAAGACTCACTTATTAAACTTTTTCTTTAAGATAATTGTTACATGCTTCAGTCATACAGTTTCAAAAATATTTGGTAATTGAAGCGAGTGTAAGCGAGCTTCTTACATTAAACAAAATATGCATCCTGTCTGTCTGTCAGTAACGTTTACGTGTCCGACGATAACTTTAGTAAACGTTAACCGATTTAGTTGAACTTTTGAATACATGTTCCTTTTACTAATGTTCAGGCTAAGTTCGTAGGACAGCGTTATCCGTCTTAGAGTTCGCGCGCAACACTAAAGATTCTATCATAACCTATTCGATAAGACAAACCTTTTATACAAATAATTTTTTAGGAAAAGCAATAGCGACATCGCTCTGAAGTGATAAAGATCTTTAAAACTATTATAGCGGACCTACACGTTTAAAATAAAGAAAACGACGTTTTTTTACCGATATCTTACGTTCTAACGTAACGATTTTAATAAAACTTCATAAACATCGTCTAAAGTGCAATTGAAGCAGGCATGTAAAATTCCAATTGATAAAAGCAGAAGTTTTTGTGTAATGAAGTGATACATTTTATAATAATTGAAATGAATATGGCGGGAACAAAGTTAAGGAATATGTAGAAAGGAACCCTTCTTCCTCACTACACGGCTCTCTATTACAGCCAACCTCTTTAACTAACAACTCATCATGATTAATTATTTTTTTAATATCTAATATTCATTGCATTACACTCGCTTCTATGATAGAGCCACATGATGGCTAGTTTTTCATATTATATCATTTATATTAATTGTTATAAATTTGGTTGTTTAAAATCTAAAAATTAATTGAAGTGAGCGTAAAAGAGGATCTTACATTTAACAAAATATGCTTCCTGTCTGTTTTCTATCTTTCTGTCAGTAACGTTTACGTACCCAACCATAACTTCAGTAAAAGTTAACCGATTTAGTTGAAATTTAGTGAACTTGTTCCTTTTACTAATGTTTAGGCTATGTTCGTTGGTCAGAGTTATCCGTCTAAGACGCGTTAACACGAGCTTCAAATTAATATAAAATTGGAATTTTAGGTCAGGAAGATATATTTATCATCTATTCGATGAGACGAACATTCTTTTTAAAATACAATTTTTAGTAAAAGCAACAGCGATACCGCCATCAAGGGATAATCATCGCTAAATTCTCTACATCGTATCTTAAAGTTTTGAAAAGAGAAAATTACGATTTTACAAAAAATCTTATGTTCAAACGTAAAGTTATAATAAAACTTCAGATAAATCGTTTAAAATACTAATGAAACAGACAAGAAAAGTTTCAACATGATACAAGGAAAAGTTTTTGTGTAGTCATGTGATACATTTAAAATAATAGTTGAATGTGAATTCAGGTTGTATGGGTTAGGGTACGTCGAGAGAGCACGATGGTTCCAAATCAGGTTCAGGCTCGTGATATGTCAGCTTGAGGAAAGCAGGTAATGGCCTAAGTGGAGGCAGGTAGAAATACGCGGTGTCGTAATGTAACGTGAACGTGAACATAACAAGGAGTTGAAATATGAAGATATAGAGTGCTTGTTTATGGCCTTAGAGGGTGTTCATTTAAAATTAGAACGTGAAAGAATTGCTGTTATGAAATTAATAAGTTAAGGAGAGCATAAGAGGAATACCTTGACTTGTTCGAGCATTTAACAAATTATAGGGAAGAAGGAACGTTTCTTCCTATATTTACGAATGGTGGAAGTAGAGAGATTCGACTAAATTTTCTATTAAAAAGTTAAGAATCACTTTCGTGATAAGTGTTTTTTTACAAGCTTTCATTTAACTTGCAATATTTGTATGTATGTTTGTATGTATGTATGTATGTTTGTATGTTTGTATGTATGTTTGTATGTATGTTTGTATGTATGTTTGTATGTATGTTTGTATGTATGTTTGTATGTATGTTTGTATGTATGTTTGTATGTATGTTTGTATGTATGTTTGTATGTATGTTTGTATATATGTTTGTATGTATGTTTGTATGTATGTTTGTATGTATGTTTGTATGTAAGTTTGTATGTATGTTCGTATGTATGTTTGTATGTATGTTTGTATGTATGTATGTTTGTATGTATGTATGTTCGGGTCAAATCTTGCAAATGAATTTTAAAACAGCTATCCTCAATCGATAGAATTGAAATTTTGCATACACGTTTAGTTTGAATGACAATGCATGGTTAGCTAAGTGATGTCATTCTAAATTCAATATGACGGACAACCAAAGATGGCGAACTAGTTATTAGCAACTTTACACTTTGTCAAAAAATAATGGTTTTAGATCCGTAATAAAGATAAATATGTTGGCTGCTTCATAGAACCTTTCATTTAATGACCTTATATTGTGTTTAACTGGGATATATAATAAATAAATCAAATCAAAGCCAACAAAATCGTTTAAACTCAATTATTAAATGATAACCTACTTTGTTTTTAATTTAACATTCAGTTTTACTTTCTTTAATTATTCTACTACGTTCATAACTTTTCTAATTATGTAAATTTCTTTTTCCATTAATTCGAACCTCGGTTTCACAAATAAAGCACGACATTCTTAAAGTTTAAAAATAAGAGTTAGGTTATCTCACGCGATTAACTTTCAATTTCGCTGGAGTTTACACTTTGAACGTTTTACTTGTTCATAAATGTATTATACATAATGAGAAAGTATTGTGATGACCTCTGAGTCCTAAAAAGATTATTTTCAAAAAATGTCTGTCTTTAGACGACAGAAGACCGACTGTAGTGGTCTTCTGTCGTCTAAAGACTGTGCAGTAGTGAGGAGCCTAAACTACTGGGGATTTCGATGAAATTTTAACCCGAGTTTCACAATGCACTTTTAGTTTGAAACTAAAGAAATGTTTTACATAGTGAGAGTTTCACAATATACTTTAGTTTGAAACTGAAGAAATGTTTTACATAGTGAGAGTTTTCACAATGTAATTAAGTTTAAAACTAAAAAAATGAATTACATAGTGAGAGTTTCACAATGTACTTTTAGTTTGAAACTGAAGAAATGTTTTACATAGTGAGAGTTTCACAATGTGCTTCAGCTTGAAACTAAAGAAATTTTTTACATACTGAGAGTTTCACAACGTACTTAAGTTTTAAGAGAGAAGAATTTACAAAAAAATCATTTCCGAAAAAAGATAAACGGTTTTTATTTTCCTGCTTTGAAATATTTAGGCTTTGAACTTGTTAAATGCTTATACCGAGGAAATAGATAACTAAAAAAGGATAAATTGGATGTAGTAATAGATTTATTTAAAAAAAAATCTACCTTAGAAAGGAAGAATTGAGAAAAATATACGTGACATATTTGGGTCAAATTAAAAAATGTATATACATATATATATATATATATATATATATATATATATATATATATATATATATATATATATATATATATATATATATATAAATCTAACATGAAATATGACATAAAACAAGGCAAAAATACGAATTCTCGAATTCTACACACAATAACACGAAATCAAAGAACGATCGATTTAAAACATCATAAACTATAGTGGAATGCCAACACCAGCAATTTGGTTCTACATTTGATTTATTCTTTTAAGGTCTTCGAGTGCAGATTAAGACATAATTTCTTACTTCTTCATAATTTCTTCTAAAGCCTAACAAACAGCTTAATTTATAGTCTGAATTTTTATCTCAAGTTCCAACCATTTATTAAATATCACCATACTTGTACTGTTTGTAGTTTAAAACATGTATACACCAACATACGTTATAAGTGAAACTTTTTCCTTAAATTCTAAACCACTAGAAAATCATCGGTTCGACTCGATGTCCGAAAGAAACTTTCTTACATAATTATATAGCTATAAAATGTTTAACAGGTAGTGCTCGGTGATTGTGTACATTTTGGTTTCGATTACAACGGGGACAAATTATTTTTATCAATGTCTCAGAAATTGGTTTTTTTCTCAGGAAAACGACTTATATCGAGAAATTAGTATTGAATAACCTTGGGGTATGAATATTCTGAAAAGGTATGTAAACATATTATAGAAATGGGCCCAATAGTTCAGGCTCTACGCGACAAACAATTTGTTTTAGGTTTCAATACGAAGTACGAAAAGAAACCTTATATAACGGCTGTTTGTCTGTCTGTCGGTTGGCATGTTTAAATTCATAAACTACTTCTGCTAGGAACTGAAATACCGCACACAGTTGCATCTCGGCATTTGTGACAACTGTTCTCATACACTTTTTGGAGTTTTCACACTTTCCAAGAAGGCGGCCAATATGGCGGGCGACTAAAAAAAAAGAATTAAGGACCTTCAAATTGATGTATAACATGTCATGGTGACTACTACCTTTAAATTGATGTATAACATGTCATAGTCACCATGACATGTTATACATCAATTTAAAGGTCTTGAAGTGTAGAAAAATCATATGCAACTATTACAATTTTACACCTAATAATTTTAACTTAATCTTACAGAAAAAGGCGATTACCGCCTCACGTACTTACGTGAAGCGCGCCTTACTTGTTTTGATATAGCACGGACATTATTTTATTTATTTTTATTTTTATCTATTTATTAATTATATTTTATTTATTTATACAGATTTTTTTCTTTAATGAGAAGAACTCTCGTTTATCAGAAACGCTGATATTTTAATAACTAATATACTATATCACAGTAGATTGAAGAAAAATTTTAGTTTTAGTTAAGAATTCATTAAGGTGAATTCTTAACCTTCTTGAGTAAGAAGAGAGACAGACATAATCGATTAACTTTTATAATATAGTAAAAATTAACAAGATTAATAAATAATAATAAAAATATTAATAATAATAATTAGCGGAATCTACATTCCCAAGAGGCTTATGGCGGTCTTCCAATAGAAGTCCCAGAGGAATAAAATATCTTCAATACTAATAATCTCATCGCTAGATATTTACAAATGTTTATTCGTTCAATCCTATAATGACCTAATAGTGAAATCGATCGGGTTATATATAAATAAAAGTTGGCCTTAAAGCTTAACTAAAGTAGATAGCATTCTGCAATGAGATTAGATAGCTACTAATATATATTTTTATTTATTTAGATAAGGATCATCGTACAGCGCCCGCCATCGAGATCATACCAAGTAATTATAAATATATACATATATAATATTATATATGCTAACTTAATTAAATAATCAATAATATATACTTAAATATATCCATAATAAAGTCGCGATAATAAATGTACCAATATAAATAGTATACAATTTATATTGGTAAGGAATTTATATTGGTAAGGGATTTATATTGGCAAGGGATTTATATTGGTTGGAACGAAAAGTGATGTAAATATGATTAAGCAAAGAAATAATATTTACAAAAACTAGGGGGTAAGATGAAGGGGTCTCCAGGATTCAAGAAGGTGGAAGAGACTAGCAAGGATAAGGATTAAGAGCTCTTTAACATGATGTGACTAGAAAGGATCTGGGTGAGACTAGAAAGGATAAGGATTAAGAGCTCTTTAACATGATGAGACTAGAAAGGACCCGGGTGAGACTAGAAAGGATAAGAATTAAGAGCTCTTTAAAATGATGTGACTAGAAAGGATCCGGGTGAGACTAGAAAGGATAAAGATTAAGAGCTCTTTAACATGATGAGACTGGAAAGGATCCGGGGGAGACTAGAAAGGATAAGGATTAAGAGCTCTTTAACATGATGAGACTAGAAAGGATCCGGGTGAGACAAGGATTAAGAGCTCTTTAACATGATGAGGCAAGAAAGGATACGGGTGAGACTAGAAAGGATAAGGATTAAAGGCTCTTTAACACGATGAAACTAGAAAGGGTCGGGATTAAAGACTCTTCACACGATGCCAACAGAGTCACGCCACCACGGGCTCTAGCAGCGCCACCATTTTTACATGCATCACCAAACTTTCACAGAATGCCACCAAACTTTCACAGAATGCCACCGTAGTCGCGCCACCGTTCGTTTAAACAAGTAACTTGGTAGTAGGGGACGGTATGGTGACCCAATTGGTCGCGGAGGATGTGTTGGTTGGCTCATCCTCTAACTAAGTGCTTAGGATGTGTCGGTTGGCCGTACTACCACTCCCTGGTGCCGCGGCCCCACCTTAAAGAGGACATATATATAATTTTTTCTGTTGACTTAGTGGTGCCACCACAGTCGCTCCATGTGAAGGGGCCTTAAAGTAGGAGATATGTACATGATGGTATATAAAGTACAAGTAAACTAGAAATAAAGGCAAGAAACTATATTACAGAAGTGTTCATTGTTACCTATAGAGAGAGTGTATTGTAACAAATAACATAGGAAAAGGTACAACTCTGAGATAAAGATTACGACCAATGCTACTGGGGAGACTTGAGATACTGAAAACTGCCTACTTTAATTTTTAATGAAAGATCATTTAACACTGTAATAAAGAGAATAGTATCAACAAGAAAAATGAACAATATAAAAGTTAAATTCAGATGTATTTATGGCAAGACTGTTCTGAAGGAAATTTCATGAAAAATATAGTTCTTACAAAACTAATTTTAAAGATTGTCTATTAAAGGTATTATGATAACTAAAACATGCAAAAGTCTACAACAATAAAGTCAGTGTGGCAGGAACAAAATTTAACACTGTAACAGCATCACATTAACGAGAACAATGAATAATCTAGAAATGTTCATTATGCGCAATAGTGACAGAGGTAGGCAAAAGAAAAATGGCTATTCTTAAACATCATTTAAATTTATTAGTTAAATTATATTAGTTTATTTCAACAATTTATTGACCGAAAGCAATACAGAAAATTACAAACATATTAAAGCATGTAAAAAAAACTGTTTTACATTATAGGAAAAACTATAAAATTAGTCTACCAAAGTAAATATAGTTTTTCATTATGTCCGGAATTGGAGAATACCATCTGCTTTCTGATTTATTACCTTCGATTTTCCCATTACGGAGATATATATGGCTAAGTGACCTTTAGCTATAATCACTTATTTTCACCGTTTCAACCTTCGATCATAAGTTATTGAGAATATTAACAAGTTAACCTCTCTCGTGACAATATGATACAAAACCAATACGATCCAAAACTAATTACTTTCTACCATTTTATAGCAGAAAAGCAAGTCAGATTTGTTTAATTGATTTTTTTTTTTTTTTTTCGCTGCAACTGCCTCTTTTATTAACATCGACCAGAGAAAAATACTGTCAGCTCTTATGCGCTCAAGAATAATTCTAAAGCAACTATCGAGAATGGAAAACATTTGCTATCTAAGGCTGTCATTGATGGAGATACCAACAGAGTCGCGCCACCAATGTCTCTTGCAGCGCCCCTAAACTTTTCCATGATACAGAGTCGCGCCACCAGGGTATCGTGAAAAAAAGTAACACGTAGAATAAAAGTGAAGTAGGGGACGATATCGCGGCAAGGCAGATTTGATTAATTGATTTTTTGTATTTGCAGCATTTTTGTGTGTGGTAAGTTATGAGAAAATAAACAGGTCAAGTGTGTGCTAGTCAGCACACAGCGAGGGTCCGTAGGCAACCCTGTATAGTTTAAGTAGTACCCTATTGATAGTGTTTTTTAAAATGCTAAAAAGCTTACTTTGAACTATCCTATGGGTCTGATATTCTCAAAACACATAAACAAACTTCTGATAAAGTATTGTTTTGCCACTGAACCGGACTACAACCATATAAATACATCAAAAAGACCATAGTTATAAAAAAAACTAATTTTGTCAATAAAAAATAAAATAATTTCTATTTCGAAATTTCCAAAAAGTGGTTTCTTTACTTTTGGCCGATTAATGTTCAGGATTTTTTTCAGATTTTTTGCACTTCAGATAAGCAAGATAGAAGGGGGGTTTTCACACACGTTTCACACCCATTTCAAACTTGCCTACGCACGCCCTATCAAAGTTATAACCAAAGAATTATATATTTTTGTAATCAGCTCGACGTACCCTTCCATATGATACCCCTCCCGCTGTCGAAAAAAAATAAAAAAATGTTAAACCTTAAGTTTTTTACCCTAATGTTTTTGAAAAATATTTTTTTTTAAGTCGCTATATTTTTAAAATATGTGGGCAGGTACAAGACACATACATGCCAAATTTCAAAGTGATCGGACGAAAGGTGTAGCCGTGAGAGCAGGCGGCAGGACGGACGGACAGACATACGCAGGAAAATATAAGGGTCCTTGCTTTTGCCTACGGACCCTAAAAATCGATGCGACGAGCTTGAAAACAAGTTTATCATAAATATAGTAATACATTTTAATCCCATAATATATAAGATACATTTATTATGAATATAAATAAACAAGTGTTCAAGAGGTATTTTCATCAATATATTGAAAACTAGTTCTTTCCCAGCCTGGCAGATGGGTTTCACACGCGTCTGCAAAACATTTTTGATAAACCAATGTAAAACTCTAAAACGTGAAAGTCCATAAAAATTGTAAAATCGAATTTTCATACTTTCACAATACTTTCTCTCTCTATAATAAATATACTACGTACATGTACCCAGCTCACGATCTAGATGGAGCAACACAGAACTTAACTAATGAATGTAAATAAATAAATAAATAACGGACCGTTTACTAAAGTGTAGAAAGAAGACTTGCACATAATTTTCTAAAAACATATTTCAGGAACGGTCTTAAGTTGATATTTTATATTTTAATACTATTTTTAGATACTAAATAATAAAGCCGGTTCCACACTCTCGTCGAACACTAGTGTGGAGAGCTTAATCGGCCATCCTCGGGCATTATTATCTCGTCTCCCCGGCTACGGTTAGCCAAAAAAGTCAAATATAAAGGTACTAATTTACAGCATAAAAAGTTTACCAAATTTTAACTAAATTATCTTTAAATTATTACAGACCAAATATTTTTTTAAAAGAAAAATAAGTTTTTAGCACATTTTTCCTTTCCCTTGTAAACTGGTTGTGAAAAGAACCAGCCTTAATGGAAAAATTGTGTATTACATTTTTCAACGATAAAGTATTTCTTTTTTTTTGGCAGTTAAATAAAAGAATAAAGCAATATAATATAATATATTTGGCAAAGTAAAAATTTGGTTGATATAAAAGATATGAAGGCAATATTTTATACCTTCTCACAAATACTGAAGGAATTTAATGATCCTGAACAACCAGAATAACATTTCAGATAGTGTTAGACCGAAGTAAGACAGTAGGAAAGCCTCTCGACAGTAGTTTTATTAGGAAACCGTCTTCAAGCAAAAAAATGCGGTTGTAAGCCGATAAATAATTACAAGATAAAAGAACTCTATCTCCAGTAGGGAAAAAAGTTATGATATTGAATTAGTTTAGAGGGACTAAAACAGGTCTTTTCATCCCTGAACTCAAAAAGTAGGGAGAAAAAGTAAAAGTAGGGCGAAAAAGTAAAGTAGGGCAAAAAAGTAAAGATTGCAACTTAATTATTTTATAAATAGTAGAACATGAATGGCTAATGTAACGAAGTTGTTGAAATAAGGTTGGCGGCACTGCGCTTTTTTGACCAAGTTAATTTTTGTTTATAAGTTTATAACCTGCATCTAAATAACCTTCTATTTGAGTTTAATTCCAATTCTTATTTGTTTTTAATATTGAATCTCTTATATCTGCTATTAAAAGTGCTAATAATTATTGTTATTTATTAAAATAAAAACTGTGCAATGGATGAAAATGTGTATTTTCTTCCTACTGGAGATAAAATATTGTATGTACCTCGTGAGTAAAGTGCCATTATTCCCCTCGCGATAATTATCTCCCTCGGCTGCGCCTCGGGAGCTAATTAGAGTTATTCCCTCGGCTGCGCCTCGGGAATTAAAGAGTCTAATTCCCACGGCTTCGCCTCGGGATTTAGGGACCATGGTTCCTTCGGCTTCGCCTCAAGAACCAACTTTTTCGCTCAGGGAATAATGGCTTACTTTACTCCCTAGGTGCATAAATAACTATTTTATATACTACGTTTTTAAATTTTCTATTGAATCGTATGTAATGTTGATAATATAATTGTCATTGTTACAATATGTTACTAAAAAAAACAACAAAAAAAAAAAACATAGTTCCGAATTAATTTACTTCACATAAATGACAACCATCTAGAGAGCAGATCTTAAACCTATAAAAGGACAAATCTTTGTACAACGGATCTCGCAAACACTGAATCTAAACCATGCCATTGATATGACCCCGTGTAGGGACAGGGACAGTAAGAGAAGAAAAAGAAAAATGTGTACATCTGCAGAAAATATAAATCATACCTAGGACACAAGTGTAGACAACCCTGGTTGTCACACGTCAATTAATTTATTTCTTTGTTTACTTTTCCTTTTTCGCTGTCATTCAATGTAAATCTCTTAATAAAAAATAAAAAATTTGAAACCCGTCAAAATAAAGATTGTAAATATGGGACATGTCAAAACAAATAAAATAACTTGCGGATTTTTTCCGAACTAATTTTCTATACAGCAAAATTGGCTGAAAACGAATTAAATTCTGCTAAAAGTATTAAAATATTACATTGTCATCGTGTTCTGAGCGACTCCAAAAATTTCAAATGTCTAGCTACTCGGGAAGTTAGTTAAAAATCGATTGCAAGATTTGTACTGGACAAACAAACTAACGAACAAGAAAGCAAGCTAATTAAAACGTAGTAATATACTAGACCGCTACAAACTTTACCCCTGCCTAGAAAAATACTTCTGCTCAATTCTGATGAGATGATATTAATTAAATTCGTCTGTACTAGGTAAAACATTAGGTAATTACTAGATTAAAACAAGTCTCACTACTCAGTCACTACTCTGGGTTTAGAAGCAATACATCAAATTATTTGTCATATTGTTCGAAGCCATCCGTCTTATTGTTTGCAAGCCATATGTCATTTTGTGAATGCGATACTTATAGGATTAAATCAACTCAGCCTAGTTATAGCCCTATAAAATAGGATTATTTTTTCATAAATAAATAAAATATGCTCTGATATATTTTATTAAAAAAACTTAATTTAAACTGTTTAAAATGTGGACAGTAAAGAGAATATTAAGTGCAAAAATAAATTAATAACAAACCGAATAATTCAAGTTAATTATTGTAGTAAATTACTGAAAAAAAAAAATATAAATAAATAAACAAAGAGTTTTATAAAAAGTGCTTTTTAAAGGAGATAAATAAAATTAAAAAAAAAAGAGAAAATTTTCCCTTTTAAAACCGGTGGTGAGAAAAAATGAATAAAATGGAAAAACTTAATGGAAAAATTGTGTGTTGGATTTTTTGTTGATAAAATATTTTCATCTCTTTAGCGACCAGAATAAAAGAGAGCGAAGCAGTAATAATAAGTTACGTCTACGAATAAATTTTGCTGCAATAAATTGAAGTACATCATTTTAACAATATAATATCGAGTATATTTTAAGATAATCTTAAGAGAAAGTGACGCCGAATTTTTGGCACTTCTTTAGAAAAAAAACAGAGGGGAGTAACAATCTAAAGAAGGCGTACGGAATGTTCTTCTTTAGACTGTTACTCTCCTATAAAGACAGAAGTGATATATTCTTCTGTCTCAAAGTACATTAGACTTAGACTAAGCATCCCATTGTCTAAACAGTTATTTAGTCACCTAAAAAAAACATAGGGGAGTAACAATCTAAAGAAGTACCAAATTTTTATTTGTAAATAAAACCAATCAATTCTTAATAGATAAGTTCGTACATAGATGGTCTACAACAATAGTGATTTACTGTACTGTATCTTCACTAATAAGTAAAATATCAATTTTCTCCATTTCATAGAAAAACATTGAGTCATGGGTATTTTTTGGGGTATTGACTCCACATATCGACATTTCAATGTTTTTTTTTCAAAATATTAATCTAGCAGATGGATCTTAAGGCTCTACCGCTCTTTGAGGTTAGGAAAAACAGTAAAATTACAATTATACTGGTTCTAAGCAAGATATCAAAAATCTAATCACAGGCTTCATTCCTAATTTTAATTCTGCACAATTTGAGCCCTATTTTAACTTTCTATGATAAATAGTACAGGCGCCATTTCAATACAACGAGTTTTATCGTTGTATTGAAATGAATAGAACTTCTATTGGTAACATATAGTACAATGTATAAAAGTGAAACCCAATCTACCTCCTAGGTTATATTCTAACTTCCTGGCACGATATTTAAGAGCGTCACATTTTGCATGTCTTTTAATGAAACTTCAGCACGCCTATCGCCAAAATATTGTACTCTAAATGAAAACATATTGACCTCCTGTTAAATCCTAACTTCCTGGCACGATATTTAAAAGCGTTACGTTGTTCATTTTGTTTTTTTGCCTGACGGAAATGTCTTCTGTCCCCCTGTTAGCTCCGGAGGAAGAAGAAATTTACACATCGGTACTTCTTTAGATTGTTACTCCCTTATGTTTATACAAATACAAAAGACTGACTAAATAAGTATTAAGACAAAGGGATGTTTAGCCCAATATACTTTGGGACCAAGGAATATCACATTTCTGTTTTTATAAGGGGAGTAACAGTCTAAAGAAGAAAATTCCGTACACCTTCTTTAGATTGTTACTCTTCTCTGTTTTTTATAAGGGGAGTAACAATCTAAAGAAGTGCCGGTTAGGCAGATGAGTAAACACATCTGCCTAATAGGAGGTTAAACAATGACCAATAAATAGTCTTTGATTTGTTAAACAAAAAGAAAAATCTAAATAAATTAAACAACACGAGGAAGTTTACTAACTTGTTCCACTGAGTAGGTATCGTTTATTTATACTTTCTAAGCCAGTTAGTTCAAGGGTCGATATCTTAGGACCAGTTTAGGAAGTAACCCACACCCTCCATCTCTTTTATCCCCAAACTTAAGAATTTTATCCTGTCAAGTCTTAGAACCTGTTTCTCTTACGTTTAACTACTTTTCTTGACTAAGTCCTTCCCTATCTTCAAGTCTCAAGATGTTATTTAACTCCTCCCAGCCAACAGTAAGAAAATTCTACAAGTGCTTCGTCCTGTTTATTTATTTATTTATTTATTTTTTTATTTTATTATTATTTTTTTTTATCTTCTCTAGAAAATACCTATTCTGTAGAACACCCTGTTTCCTGACGTCTCTCTTCATATCAAAAAACACTTTATATATTAAACAGTAAACAAAAAAAAAAAAAAATCTAAAAAGCTTTTACCCAAACGAATCTTATTATATACAAATTACTGTTATATTTTGACCGTGTGACTCCTTTTAAAGAAGAAAATGTAATCTTATACACTTTTAGATTACAGATTCTGCATTTATTAGAAGAAAAAATATTAAAAAATCAAACTAAATATATTCTTCCATTTTATTTTTAATTGATATGTTTTAGCTCGGGGCTCGAAGTACAGAAGAAATGTCCGTCAAAAACGTGCCAGGATGTTTAGGATTTAACAGGAGGTCGATAGGTTTTCATTTATAATACAATACTTTGACGATAATATTACGAATATTTTGCTGAAGTTTTCAATAAACGATATGCTAAAAGTGACGCTCGTAAATATCGTGCCAGGAAGTTAGAATATAATAGGAGGTAGATCGGTTTTTACTTTTATTCATTGTAGTACTATATTTCGCCGATAGAAGTTCTAAATTTTATATAAAATGATATCAGAGCTCCTAGTGGATCAAATGGTAATCAAAATGGATTAATGTCTCATTATTTCACAGATTAAGATCCATCTACTAAATCAATTAGACAAATCTATACTGATTTTCGCCACTTCATGGAAAAGCATTGAAATGTCGATATGTGGATTTAATGCCCAAAACATATTTATCTATGATTCAATGTTTTACCATGAAATCGATTTTTTTTTTTTAATAAAACATTTTGCAACGCTAATAATTGCACAATATCAAGTACAGTCAATACACACTCTCTCATTCGAAGCACATAATTACACATAATTATTTTCATAATTAAAAATATATGCAATTACATTATTTATGCTTCAAAATGTTTAAAATAATTAAGGAAAATTCCTAGTTATAATATTGTCATTTCGAGTTTTTGAACTATTATATATTTAGGGCACGACTGCCTATTTTCGGACTTGAATAATAAAACTAATAAACGGAGTGGTTCGTCCATAAAAGTAATGAAAAATTATGAACAGAGAGAAAGAAGAAATACTAAACAAAACAAATGAATTCTACGATAAAGAGCTTGACTGTACTTAACACAAGAGCAAGGACAATACAAATCCTTTACCCCGCTCACATTACGGGTTGCCTATGGGTGCGGTGAAACCATTGTTAACACCTGTTTTTGTTTTTATAAAAATAAAGGATCTCGAAGACCTTACCTCCATATAATAGAGGTGTAAAGTTCACTTATCTATAGCAATATATAGATAATCCCGGACGCAACCGCACACGAGGGACCAGATGTTTCCTTACTACTAAGTGAATATCGACTGTGAATGTGAATTAAATATAAATTGAGAATAGCGAGATCATTCCAAAGTTGTACATTTACAAACGCATCGAAAAAATGTATTTTCGTCTATAAGGTATAAAACAAACGATATACTTATTTTCTCCATATCATGGAAAAACATTGAATCGTGGATAAGTTTTTGGGCATTGAATTCACATATCGACAATCCAATGAAATTTCCATGAAGTGGAAATTTTCCATGGTGGAAATAGATCTTAAGGCTCTACCGCCCTTTGAGGTTAGAAAAAACAGTAAAATTAAAATTCAAAAAGATTTAAAAAATCTAAGTCAGGCTTCAATCCCAATTTTAATTCTACACAATTTGATCCCTATATCAACTTCATATGATAAATATTACAGGCGCCATTTCAATATACGATAAAACTCGTTGTATTGAAATAGTTGTAGTATTTATTGCAGTAGGGAGTTGAAATAGGGCTCAAATTGTGCAGAATCAAAATTAGCAATGAAGCCTGTACTTAGATTTTTGATATCTTGCTTAGAACCAATAATATTTTCATTTTAATGATTTTTCTAACCTCAAAGGGCGGTATAAGGCTCTATAGGGCCCTATAGGCCTATAGGGCGGTATAGCTGTGAAATTATGCAACATTAATCCATTATGATAACCATTTGGTCCGCTAGGAGCACTGATATCTTTGTATGTAAAAATTAGAACCTTCATCGGCGAAATGTCGTACTAACAAGAATGCAAGTGAAAACCAATCTACCTCCTTTAATATTCCAGCTTCCTGGCACGATATTTAAGTGTTATTTCGCACTTCGTTTATTCAAACTTCAGCCTAATTGTCAAAATATTGTACTATAAATCGACCTCCTGTTAAATTCTAACTTCCTGGCACAATAATTTAACAGCATCACATTTTTCATGTCGTTTTTTGCGTGACGAAAATGTCTTCTGTCCCCCGTAGAAGTTGCTTCTAAGCCAGCGTTCTAGACAAAACTAGATCCTTATTTTGTTTATATACAAATCTTCATTTTACTTTTTCTTTTATCACCCAATCGACACATCATTAGGTCATTACAGAACGGGGAATATTCTGCCACTTCCAGCATGAATGCATGTCTCGCGTCTCTGGTATTTGAACTCAACATATTTGTCGGTGTTACGACCCAGGTTTCAGGTGGCGTTGCGAGTACTTTAACCACTCGGTTACGCCCCCCCCCCTCCCCTTATATTTAATGTTAAAAATAATAATATTTTAAACCATTGATAGCTAAAGTGTATATACAGATGTTAAAGAGTCTAACCCGATCCTCTAAGGCTACTTTGATATAATTTAAATATTTTTGGGGCTGCCGTGAACAGATCATTACTTGGAACCACTAGTTTAGGCCACTGAACTATAAAACGTTTCTGAACTTAACAACAATAATATATATGAACCTTAAACCACACAAGTAGTAGAGCAGCTTTTAGCAACAATAGAGAAGACAACTTTATTACACACAATTGCGACTGTACATAACCAAAACCACTTGGAGCAAGACTCCTTCTCATCACTCAACCTCACCCCACTCCTCGCTTCGAGTAAATTACATTCTAGATTCTAGATAGTGCTGGATACCAACATCTCAGCGGGCAACTATAATGGAGGAAAACGTCAAATAACTTCCTAGCTTTATTTAAGAATGGGATGCTTGTTTTTACTTTCTTATGTAAATAGAAAGTATTGCGATAGCGTGAAAATTCGATTTTGAGAGGTTGATAAGTTACCGTTTTGAGGTCCACTGAGTCCAAAAAGTGGTTTTTAAAAAATGTCTGTCTGTCGGTCTGTCGTCTGTGCAGACGCGTGGAGCCTAAAATAGTTGGCCGATTTTGACGAAAACACATATAATATGTTCAGAAAAATTCATAACCCAATAAATAATAAATTGAGAACTGAATTTTAGCTCCTAATTGGGAGTGTTATTCCCCAAAAAATTATTCATTGAAAACAGTTCCGACGATTTTGATTTAAAAAATTCTAAAATGTAGTCTATTTATATATACAAATCAAATGATATATGCTGTTTTTCCGAGAAAAATCTAGTTCTTGAGAGAAAATAGCATTAATCGCAGACGGAGAGAGGCCGGGTTCGATTCTCCGCCGAGAAGTTATTTGTATGATACATTTCGATAAAATGTTCAATAAAAATTAAATGTACCTACCTACGAAATCACAAAACTAATAAATGGAAAACACTGGGCTAAGTAATTTTGGACTCGTATATGAGAAAGTTTGTCTGAGTTGTCTTGGACCGATTTTTTCCTTACTTAAATTATATTTAATTCACTACAATATTTACGTGTTCAAATTTAAATATTATGCACATTATATTCCTGGAAATTCAAGGCGACGTCTGAAGAGAATGGTCACGTGACCCTCTTTGAGATTAGCATAATTGTAATTTTAAACTATTAGAGATTAGAATACAACCTCTAGGTGTGGTCTCCTAATCTGCATTATAACTGTGCTGTATTTAAATTAGACATAAGCTAGTAGCTAATAGTTGCTATTATATAATAAACGAACAACAAAAGAAAGGAAATTAAATCTCAAATAAAATAATTATACAGGTATATCTATATTTTTGTAATATTTTAACAAAACGAGTTAGTTTAATTCACTCACAATTTTGAAAAAAACAATCTATACAAAATAAATTTAATAAATAAGGAATTAACCCTAGTAGAAAGTATTAGTATTAAAACCACTTTATTCATTATTATGGTGTCTTGTGCAGCCTACACTTATCACTTTTGTGAAAACTTTAATTGCCATACATTATACTAAACCCAAATTAATAAAATTGTTCTTAACCATTAAAATAATAAGGTTAATTAAACAAAAAATTGTGTGTCAGATTTTTTGTTAATAAAAATATTTTTATCTCTTTAGCGTCTAGAATAAAAGAGTGTGAAGCAGTATAATAAGTTACGTCTGCGTATAAATTTGGCTAGAATAAATGGTAGGACACCATCATTTTAACAAAATAATATCGAGTACATTTTAAGATAATCTTAAGAGAAGAGACACCGAATTTTCGGCACTTCTTTAGATTGTTACTCCCCTTATAAAAAAAATAGAGGGGAGTAAAAATCTAAAGAAGGTGTACAGAATGTTCTTCTTCAGACATTTACTCCCCTTATAAAAACGGATGTGTGATATTCCTTTGTCTCAAAGTACATTAGACTTAGACTAAGCATCCCTTTGTCTTAACAGTTATTTAGTCAGTCAATCATTACCTAAAAAAACATAGGGGAGTAACAATCTAAAGAAGTACCGAGTTTTTATTTTATAACTAAAACCAATCAATTCGTAATAGAAAAGTTCGTACTTAGATGGTCTACAACAATAGTGATTTTCTGTAAATGCACAAGTAAGTAAAATAAAACACTAAATTTCTCCATGAATTGGAGAAAAACATCGAGTCATGGATATGTTTTTGGGTATTGGAGTCCAAATATAGACATTTTAATGTGTTTTCCAACAGGGGTCGTTAAGGGCTTAAATAATAAAAGACGCAGTTATTTCACTCGTTAGATTGCACTTCTTTAGGTTAGTCCCCTTATTAAAAAAATAGAGGGGAGTAACAGTCTAAAGAAGGTGTACGGAATTTTCTTCTTTAGACTATTACTCCTCTTATGTATATTGGTCTAAACATCCCTTTTGATATTTAGTCAAAGTCATTTTTATCCTAAAACAACATAGGAGAGTAACAATCTAAAGAAGTACATAATATCCTATTCAGACTTACATAGGATCTTATTTTCTTAGAAATAATCATTTATATTTGCTAGCTGTTTAGCTGTTTGTTACTTCCCTATAAATATTTTAAATTTAAACATTATTAATAGAATTTAAATAATACGTAAAAATGAATATCTTTAAGAGGCTCACGTTTTTTTTTGTTTTTTTTTTCGTTTTCTTTCATTAAATCACTTTTTACTTTCTCATATAAAGAGAAACTATTGTGATGGCGCGAAAATTCGATTTTGAGATTTTGATGGATTTACACGTTTTGAGGTCCCCTGAGTCCAAAAAAGTGGCCTGGAGCCTAAACTACTAGGCCGATTTTGACGAAATTTGGCATACATGTTCAGAAAAATCATACCCCGAGGCGAAATCGAGAAATGAATTTTAGCTCTAAATTTAGGGGCGCTACCTTCAAAAACTCTGAAAAAACATGAAAAAAAATTATTTCTCGAAAACGGCTCCGACGATTTTGATTAAAAAATTCTAAAATGTAGTCCATTTGAATACGAATCCAACGATATAATAAGCCGTTTTCCAGGGAAAAATCTAGTTCCTTAGAAAATAACTTAAAACGCGGACGGAGAGAGCCCGGGTTCGATTCCCCGTCCTGGAGAAGTTATTTTTATGGTAAATTTTGATATATTTTTCAATAATAATTAAACGTACTTACGAAAACTAATAAATGGAAAACATTGGCTAAGTAATTATGAACTCGTATATGAGAAAGTTTGTCTGAGTTGTCTCGGACCGATTTTTTTACGTCAATCAATGTCAAACTATTTCAGACCGGTTATTGTTTGTTTTTCGGAAATCACTTTAACAGGTAGACTACTTGTTAAAGTTCTTGATGGTCTGTAAATTAGTGCAGGATTTGAAACAATATATATTTATAGAGAGATGGAGAGATTTGTGAGGAACAAAAAAAAGTACTTACAAATTTGCTGAAATTGTGGCATCGATCCAAGGGTTCTTTAATAACCACTTCTGTCCATTTTCCGTAGAATGCCAATTGTCATAATTAGCTGGTTATACTGCGAGCAGGTGAATCACATTAACACGATAATGCCCTGAAACATTAGAGTAAATTATTAAAATTTTATTTAATGACATTAAATAGAAGTTACTTAATAGAGTTAATTAATAGACTGCCAATTAATGTGGCATATAGCTTCCTCGCGTCCTTTCACGTATACTTTATGATTTTACAACCAATTATTGCCTTATATTATTAATATATATTTTTTTTTTATAATTCCTCCCCCCCCCCTATTTTTTTAAATCTGATAACACTGTTCGTGTTGATTTTACTAAAGGTCAAATTCTTAATGTTTCCGATTTAAAAAATTCCAAGACAGAAATCCTTTACTGACATTAGGGAGAATATCTTAGGTCTTGTGTCTGCCCCCTCCTCAGTCGGTCTGTCACTCAATAATTTTAAAAATATATGAAAAACAAATTATCCTATTTTAATGAAATTCGGATGGTAGGTCAAAATTAGCCCATTGTTGGTGCCATATAAGTTTCAACCTTCTGCGACCATTTGTTTTCCTTCCACATGCGCACAAACATACATTTATTTACATGTAACTAGGTGCACCTACTTCTTCAAAAGTAAGCATCTGATTTATAAGAAATTTAGATGGTTTGTCAAAAGTAAGCCTGCTGATATAGCCTCACAATAGTCTCAAACGTTTACGCTATTTATTTATTTTTTCTAAATTGATACTTTAATTCATGTAAAAAATCAAAACAATTTTAAAAGATCTAAAAAAAAGGGGGGGGGGATTGAATAAATTTGAAAACTAGATAGCAAAGCATAAAATCGTTAAAGTATTGGACGCGAGGAAGTTATCTCACACTAATTGACAAACTAGTTTTCTGTGGTTTGTCAATATTAGCCCACATATTGCCCCAGATAAATTTTAAACACCTGCGCTGACAAATAAATACATTTATAATTGACAAATACAACATTGATAATTGATACATTAATCATTGTAAAAAATCATAAAGATTTTGTTAAAACGAGAAGAATAAAAATAAAAAAGAGGAAGCAGTTAAAACAATTAGACAATAATGGGTAGTTAAAGGAAAATATCAATAAAGTACGTGATAAGACGCGAGGAAGCTATGTGCCACATAAATTGGCAGTCTATATTTTAACTAGATGTAGTCAGGATTAAAGGATTTTTGGATACTATAATATGTGTTATATTTCATTTACATTTTTTTTTTTAAATCAAATTA
This sequence comes from Gerris lacustris, assembly GCA_951217055.1. Classification (NCBI taxonomy): domain Eukaryota; kingdom Metazoa; phylum Arthropoda; class Insecta; order Hemiptera; family Gerridae; genus Gerris; species Gerris lacustris. The sequence goes on from OX578281.1 coordinate 14,622,873, forward strand.
TAATTATCAATAACCATGGGAGACATACAGAGAAAAATACACCCCCGCACCGGGACTCGAACCACGGGTTCTCCTATTAATCCGTTACAGGTGCTCTTACCAACTGAGCTATACGGGAGAATGATTTTCCTCTGTCGTTACCGATACAAATTCCCCGAATCCAAGCTTTCAATCATATTCTACAAATCTAGAGAGCCAAATATTCACGGCAATAGAACTAGATTGAGAATTAACGCTTATAATTATAAATTACTCAATTAGTACCTGTACCTAGTACAATCTATTAGAAATTCAAATTTTTAAGTTTTTGCAGTTTTCATACTACGGAAAGATTAAATTTTACTTTAAATCAAATTATAATTATCAATAACTACGGGAGACATACAGAGAAAAATACACCCCCGCACCGGGACTCGAACCACGGGTCGTCCTATTAATCCGTTACAGGTGCTCTTACCTGTAACTGAGCTATACGGGAGAATGATTTTTCTCTGTCGTTACCGATACAAAATCCCCGAATGCAAGCTTTCAATCATATTCTACAAATCTAGAGACCCAAATAATAATAATTTATATGATAATTATAATTTGATTTAAAGTAAAATTTAATCTTTCCGTAGAATGAAAACTACCAAAAACTTAAAAATTTGAATTACATAATTTATCGAAATGAAAGATATGGTAAAGGTTTATTATTCAAGTGTTATTTAGTTTTAAGTAAGTTCAATGAAATCTTAAACATACTTATCTACATACGCCACTTACCAACTACATAATATCCCATTTTACCAACTATCTCTTAACACTAGTTGTAAACCTATCTCAATCCATACTTAAACTCTGTTGTTCTGAAACCCAGAGTTCAAATCCAACCAAATTCAATCTTCTAAAGCCGCGTCCACACCGGACGCGCATTCGCAAACAGGGTTTGCAAACGTTTGCAAACAACTGCAAACACGACGTCCACACCGGCCGCGCATTCTTGACAAACAGGTGTTTGCAAACGTTTGTCCTTGTTCCCAGTTATTATTCATTATTTTCTTACAGACTACATCATCAAGTACTAAATAAAACTATATTGCACTTGCATTAACTTTGTAATATGGTTCTATCAAAATAATATCGGTAATATCGGTATAAGCGCCGGCTTATTTATTATCATTGGTGAGTTAGTAAAAAATGGCAATAATAAAAGATGACGAAGAGTCTGGATGTCAAATAAATGTTCTCCTCGATCATCCCTGATTTTAGATAATTATTTCTACAAAAATACAACTCCAAAACATATAGAAATTTTATACAAATAGAAATCTGTTCTTTTGGTGGAAAAAAGATAAATATCAATGCAATATTTCGTCTTATGAGACCCCATAGGCCTGTGCCTTAAGTAATACGCTTGGAAGCAATATAATTATTTTATGGCGGACCTGGGTTATGTTTAGTTTACATTTTATTTATATTTAGTTTGTTCTGTTTTCTTATTGACTCAGTCGTTCGTGTCAACCCAAAAATAAATATATTCTTAATTTATCGACAGTTTAATTTGTTTCTAATTTATCATTATTTATATATATATATTTGAGTGTACCCTATAAAGGACACCCATAATTTTAAAAAATAGTAAGACGCATTTTTGGACCTTTTATGTCATATAATATATATACCTAATTTATCTATTTAATCCAGTTATTCATAATATTGGATTTACATAAACTCATCTCTAGTTTCAATCACTATTTATTAATTAGTATATATTATTAATTATATTTAGTTATTTGATGCTATAGTCATAAATAATACGAATGAAAAAAAATTATACATTTAACAGGTTTCCAAGTCAAACCACAGGCTGTTTGCGAATGCTCAAGGAGTTTGCTCAAAAAGCGTCCACACCAAACGCGCACAAACAGCAAACATCCTTTGATGTACCGACTCTACCCGGAGCGCCCGCGAACACAAACAAGCATTCGTTCGTGCGCGCGGTGCCGTCCACACCGGCCGCGCATCCCTGTTTAAACACGATGCGCGTCCGGTGTGGACGCGGCTTAAGCCATCGCCTTTCCAGAGTATATCAAGTATCCCCATTTATCCGACTAAATGTCCTTGCACTCTTCCTCTTCAAATACTAAATTTCATCACAATCTTAATCCTTTTATTCAGCAATGTGTTTAATTTGACTTTCCGAACGTTTTTGATGTCTTTAGATATTTAAGACCAAACTTAAATAATTTAAAACTGTTATTTTACTTTTTAAATTTTCAATTTATTTTAATTTATAAATACTTTAATACAATGTTAGTTGTGTCTAACGATTAAGTCGAATTTAAATATTTTATAAATAGTGTGTTTTATGGCACACTTTCTACTATGGTACATAATAGCATTGACATCGAAAATAAATAATGTAAGAAAGTTTCAGCTTTCTATATGAGTAGTCGAAAAGTTGGTTAAAAATGTATTAGAAAATGTGCAGCCTACAAGCAAGTTAAGATATAATATTTATTGAATCTATTTATCAAGTTGCTCCATTGAGAGAAGCGGGTAATAGAGAGTACATGATACTTACCAATCTTTTTTAGGGCACGTTGAGCCTGCACAAACCGTACTTTAAAAATGTAATAAATTTATATATATAATGTAATCCTGATTAGTATTTATGATAGCTTTGGAAACTAAACTATTTTGGCATTTTATTCAATGGTTCGGCCTATATGATAATTTAATATTTGACTCCTCCTCTACGCTCGGGCGACCTAGTACAGGAGTATACAACAACTGAATTAGAATTTCTTCCTATTGTATTATTATATTTCAAGTGATATTATTCTGATTAAAATCTAAAGTATATTATGTTGTTATAATAATAATAATAATAATAATAATAATCATGATAATAATAATAATAATAATAATAATAATAAAAATAATAAAATAATTATATACACTAGGAAACATAGCCACTGATGCCTCGCATTAGCCCAGCGCAGAGCGCGGGGTGAAGAATAGTATTAAATAAAGTAAAAATACGTGCGGTGTTGCGGGACACCCAGTAAGAAACGAAGTTCCTTAAGCTTCTCATAAAATATAAATTATAAAATCACACTGCTAAGTGTAGGTTGCTAACTACTCATACATGGTTAGAAAGTTACAAGGAGTTAGAAAAGAGAAAATAAAAACGGTAAAATGAACGTGTGTACCAAACTTAAACTAAATCGGTCATCTTTTACCCAAGTTATCGTCATCGGTCGACTTACCGCCACCAAAGTTTTGTGACGGTCGTTTTCTTTTGGATTCACTCCTGGACTCTAGACACTGATGCCATAAGGAACTTCGTTCCAAAAATAATCTAACAATTTGTGTGGCACTCAGCTTCTTCGGTTCCTATTTTTGGACTAGAGGAATTAAATAAGAGAAAAAAAGACCAACCTGATAGCGAAATGTAAATAAATAAATAAATAATTTCAAGATAAAAAGAACTTTTTATATACTACGTTTTTAAATTTTCCGTTGAATCGTATGTAGTGTTGATAATATAATTGTTATTGTTATATTATAATATATAATGTTAGTGAAAAAAAAAAAAGGTCCAAATTTATTTACTTCACATAAATGACAACCATCTAGAGAGCTGATCTTAAACCTATAAAAGGACAAATCTTTGTACAACGGATCTCCCCAACACCAAATCTATACCGTGCCATCGATATATTTGAAATAATATAAATAATATAATCGATTAATGATATAATCGATATTTCCTTTTTTGCTGTCATTCAATGTTTATCTATTACAAATGAGACCCGTCAAAATAAAGATTGCGTAAATATGGGACATGGCAAAACAAATAAAATAACTTGCGGATTTTTTCCGAACTAACTTTCCGTACAGCAAAATTTACTGAAAACCAATTAAATTCTTCTGAATGATGGCTAAAAGTATTAAAATAATGCATTGCCATCGTGTTCTGAGCTATGCTAAAAGTTTCAAATGTCTAGCTATTCGGGAAGTTATTTAGAAATCGATTACCAGATTTGTACCGGACAAACAAACAAACAAGAAAGTAAGCTAATAAAAACGTAGTAAAAAAAAATAATACAAAAATGCAACAATTCAATAAATTAAACTGATAAAAAATACTGTTATTTTGAAAATAATCTAACCAAAGCATAATGAACCGATTAACACAAATAATCAGGGTTAATTATCGGGTTTGCTTTAATTTAATTATATCATGTTTTATTGAAACAAAATAGAGCTCAGTGTTCTTTATAAAATATCAATAGGCTTTATTTAATTAATCTGTATTTTCTACCCTCTTTCTGATCCAATTAGTCAGGAAGAATCAGGTTTAAAGTGTAATCTTGAACCACTTCTAGCTACAAACACGTACTAATTATGATTAAAAGTCAGACTAAGCAAAATTAAATCTTGTAGATTTTTACAGATAATTTAGTTAAAATTAAAACTAATTTAGTTTTCATTTGACCATAATATATAAAATAAGCTAAATAATCTTATTATAAAGGTAATTATAATGGTGTGGAGTTTAATTAAAGTAGGTTAAGCCTAATTTTTTAAGAAATTCTAAATTTAGGGGGAATTTATAGGAATTAAGTTACGTTTTTCATGTTCGGAAAACAGAACATGAAAAGTCATAGTGATACTGAATCTAAAGCCATAGGGATAGTGAATCCAAAGTTATAGTGATACTGTATCTAAAGTCGTAGTGATACTGAAAAAGTCATAGTGATACTGAATCTAAAGTTATAGTGATACTGTATCTAAAGTCGTAGTGATACTGAAAAAGTCATAGTGATACTGAATCTAAAGTCATAGCGATACCGAATCTAAAGTCATAGTAATACTGAATCTAAAATCATAGCGATATCGAATCTAAAGTTATAGTGATACTGAATCTAAAGTCATTGTGATATTTAATCTAAAGTCATAGTGATATTGAATCTAAAGTCATAGTGATACCGAATCTAAAGTCATAGCGATATCGAATCTAAAGTTATAGTGATACTGAATCTAAAGCCATAGCGATACCGAATCTAAAGTCATAGCGATATCGAATCTAAAGTTATAGTGATACTGAATCTAAAGTCATAGCGATATCGAATCTAAAGTTATAGTGATACTGAATCAAAAATCATAGCGATATCGAATCTAACGTTATAGTGATACTGAATCTAAAGTCGTAGTGATACTGAATCTAAAGTCATAGTGATATTGAATCTAAAGCCATAGCGATACCGAATCTAAAGTCATAGTGATACTGAATCTAAAGTCATATCGATATCGAATCTAAAGTTATAGTGAGACTGAATCTAAAGTCATTGTGATATTGAATCTAAAGTCATAGTGATATTGAATCTAAAGTCATAGTGATACCGAATCTAAAGTCATAGTGATACTGAATCTAAAGTCATAGCGATATCGAATCTAAAGTCATAGTGATATTGAATATAAAGTCATAGTGATACTGAATCTAAAGTCATAGTGATACTGAATCTAAAGCCATAGCGATACCGAATCTAAAGTCATAGTGATACTGAATCTAAAGTCATAGTGATACTGAATCTAAAGCCATAGCGATACCGAATCTAAAGTCATAGCGATATCGAATCTAAAGTTATAGTGATACTGAATCAAAAATCATAGCGATATCGAATCTAACGTTATAGTGATACTGAATCTAAAGTCATAGTGATATTGAATCTAAAGTCATAGTGATGCTGAATCTAAAGCCATACCGATACCGAATCTAAAGTTATAGTGATACTGAATTTTAAGTCATTGTGGTACTGAATCTAAAGTTATAGAATCTAAAGTCATAGTGATACTGAATCTAAAGCCATAGTGATACTGAATCTAAAGTCATAGCCATACCGAATCTAAAGTTATAGTGATACTGAATCTAAAGTTATAGTGATACTGTATCTAAAGACATATTGATGAAGAATGTAAAGTCATAGTGATACTGTATCTAAAGACATAGTGATAAAGAACCTAAAGTTATACTGATACTGAGTCTAAAGTTATAGTGATACTGAATCTAAAGTTATAGTGATTCTGAATCTAAAGTTATAGTGATACTGTATCTAAAGTCATAGTGATTCTGAATCTAAAGTCATAGTGATACTTAATCTATAGTCATAGTGATACTGAATCTAATGTCAAAGTGATACTCAATCTAAAGTCATAGTGATACTGAATATAACTTATTAATTTATTACTAAAAACATTTATGAAGAGTTAAAACACGTTATGGAAATACTTAAATGGAAAATACTTTTTAATATATATTCAATTATTTGATGGATTTATAAGGTGTTGTGTATTTAAAAATAAAAACTAGTTGGTTTTCATTCTTTTATTGTGAGACGTTTCGACCCTCTAAGGTCATCTTCTCATCACATCATATTCACAAATTTGTGTAGTCGTATTGAAAATTTTCATAATTATTAATTTATTAATAATTTAAATGAATATTAAAATTATTCTTCTCCATAGGAGTCGTCAATATTATTTTAAAATCATGCATTGTATACAGTTATTATTTTTTCTAGATACATATATATGTTAATAGTTACAGAATTGTGATAAATATTTTATATATTTGAAATTTTTAATTAGTTGATTGTTAATATGTATTTTTTTGACGACTCCTATGGAGAAGAATAATTTTAATATTCATTTAAATTATTAATAAATTAATAATTATGAAAATTTTCAATACGACTACACAAATTTGTGAATATGATGTGATGAGAAGATGACCTTAGAGGGTCGAAACGTGTCGTGATCTCCATGGAGATCTCGTATTTTTATTTTTTATGTTAATTTAAAAAGATAAATAAAGGAGTCGAGTCTTGAATTGACACTTGAAAAGAAAATAGTTTTTTACTTTTATTAATATATTAAATATTATAACGAAACTTAAGTTCAAGACAAAGTGGTAGCAGAGGTGAAGAATGTCTACCGGCGGAGCTATTAGAAGGGCGATGGGTCCTATCAAAACTCATATTCTCCGAATAACGAAAGAAACTGAAGACTTTTTGAAACTAGAAAATAAAACTTTAGAAAATGGTATGTCACTTTTATCTCGATTAAAATCAATTGTTAGCAGGTTTGAAAATTATAAAGGTAAACTTTTAGAATTATCTGAGGTCGACCCGGATGAGGCCGAGAAACTTGAGGAAAAGGCGGAAGAGTATGAACTTATACTACTGGACGCGGCAGACGTCTCAGCGAGATTGGAAGTTTTTATTACTCTGTGCAATAAACTACCTCATCCTTTAACTCTTGATACTGATAATATCACTACCGAGGGTCCATCTCAGACTAAACCTAAACCTTGTACTAAGTTGCCTAAGTTATCTTTACCCTTTTTTAGCGGGTCAATCCTAGAATGGGGATCCTTTTGGGGTTCATTTAAAGTAGCGGTTCATGACGGACCCTACGATAACGTTACAAAACTAAATTACTTATTGAGCCTTTTAAAAGGAGAGGCGAAACGCTGTGTAGAGGGATACCAATTTAGTCCGGAAAGTTACGATGAGGTTGTTGACGTATTGACAGATAGGTACGGGGATAAATCTGTCAATATACACGCTCACTATAGTGCCCTTAGAAACATACCTCAAGCTAATAACAATACTAAATCCTTAAGAAAAACTTTAGACGCAATAGAACTGCATTTAAGAACGTTATCAGCTTTAGGTGAAAATACCGACGGAAATCTTTTCGTATCTTTAATCTACAGTAAATTACCATCTGAGATTTTAATAAAAATGAATGAAAATAAGGTTTCAACAACCAAAGAACTTAGAAAATCTTTGTTAGACTTCGTTAAAGCTAGGGAGAAGGCTGATTACTTTAAAAATAACGATGATATAGATAGCGATCTTTTTAATTCGTCTTTTACTGAAAAACCATTTGACAATTCGGTAAATAAACAAACTCATTTGACAACTGAAACTCTTTCGGCCCCCGAAACGTCAACTAAATCTAAAAATAGATCTAAGAATCAAAATAATATTTCGTCGGGTATAAATAAAAAATGTTTATTTTGTCAATCTGAACACTGGAGTGACGAGTGTCAGAAATTTAAAACTTTAAAAGAAAGAAAAGATAAAATAAAAGGCCGTTGCTTTATTTGTTTACAAAAACATTTAATAATAAATTGTCAAAATTGTAAACCTTGTGCTCACTGTCAAATGAAGCATAACCATCATAGAAGTCTATGTCCCTCCAAATTTGGTGAAAATCATTGTGCTGTTACTGAGAGCAACAATACTCCTAACCCTGAATTATCGTTTGTTTCATTAGGTGAAACTGTTATCATGCAAACGGCAACAGTCGTTGTCAAAGGTCCTAAGGGAAGTTATTTATCGCGTATGTTTCTTGATGGAGGAGCTCAAAGATCTTACGTAAATAAAAATCTTGCTCGTCGTATAGGTGCACCTCGCATAGAAACTCAATATCTATCTATTTTTACCTTTGGAAAGTCTACTCCAACTATTATTGAGAGTTCTCTTACCGAATTAGAATTTTGTCTTGGTGATAATAAAACTTTAGAAAATGGTATGTCACTTTTATCTCGATTAAAATCAATTGTTAGCAGGTTTGAAAATTATAAAGGTAAACTTTTAGAATTATCTGAGGTCTCACAATAAAAGAATGAAAACCAACTAGTTTTTATTTTTAAATACACAACACCTTATAAATCCATCAAATAATTGAATATATATTAAAAATTAAAAAGGTGTTAATTTTAACAGCGTTTGCTGAAGAAAAAATGGAAAATACTTGTTATTGAATAATGGTAATATAAGTGTTAGTAAAATTGTATTGAAATCTACACGCGTCTTTACACACTACGGACAAAAATATAAAATAAAAACTTTATTTTTGGTCTAGGAGACCTTCATACAAGTAAATCCGTCGAAGTTTCAAACCAGGAATTTTACTCACTTAAAATACTTTCTCTAAATATACGGCGTAGATAATTAATTGAAAGAATAAAGACACAAATAATAAATCAAATTGTACATTAAAGAAACAATTAAATTAACAAATCTCATTAACAAAATCTCCTTTGTAAAACAAAAACATGAATACGTTCATTCAACTTGACTAAAAGTAAGAATGAAATTTCACAACAATCAAGTGATAAAAGAGTCAAATAAATAGTTACATTATTTTTTTTTTTTTCCTCTTAATTATATTTTTAGAATGAGTAAAAATAAATATAAACTCTTATATTACCAAAATAAAGAGTTGGCGGACGTTCAACATTAATTTAATCTGTTTCAAACGACTAAATATTATGTCACTCTATTCGTGTACACTTAAGGTTTTAAAAATAGTCATATTTCTCCAGAAGTTAAGGAGTTTCAGAAAGAAATAACTTTAGTAGTCATAACATTATTAATATAACTCTGTTGTTCTTTTTTTTTTCTTTTGTTACATCTTTTTAACGCTTGCCTTTTTTTTTAATTAATTAAATAAAGTTATTAATTAAATTAATGTTTTTTCTTGGATAACAACATTTGACTAATGCAGATTATGAAAAGATGAGAGACTAAAATACTTATTCCCCATTTCTTTTTAAAAAATAAATTACCGAATTAAATTAAATTAATGTATTCTCAGTTTTTATTTAATTCACTTAATGAGTATAATAGAGATATAATGCTAATGTGTAATTTATCTAAGTAAGCTACAGTGAGTTGTAATTATAAGTTTTCTTGTTTTTTTTTTTTGTTTTTTTAAAAAGAAATACAATAAAAAAATTATCACTTGGCATTGTTATTTGCAAAAGAAAGAATAACATAAAACTTTTTTTCATTAAATGTATACTTTCTATAATTAATAGAGCCAATTAATTAAAATTACGTATAAATATACATATAAAAATAGACTGCCATTGGTTTGCCACATAGCTTCGTCGCATCCTATTCACGTACTGTATTGGTTTTTTTTTTACAAGAAATTACTGTCTTAAAAGTTTAATTGTTTCCCCCCTATTTTAATCTGTCAAAATTGGTATTTTTTACATGAATTAAAGTATCAATTTAGCAAAAGTTAAAGAACGCAGACGGTTCAAGTTAATCTTGGGACATCTACGGGTTACTTTCGATAAACTGGAAAAGTTTCAAGAAGCTATAGGTGTAAATAGATGTATGTTTGTGCGGTTGTGGAAGAGAAACAAATATGCGCAGAAGGTTGAAACTTATATGGGACCAACAATGGGCTGATTATGACCTATCACCTAAATTTAATTAAAATCGGACGTGTAGTTTTTAAGATGAATATGATGGTTCGCAAAAATTGAACGACAGACCGACAGATAGACACGGAACCGAAAACGTTCCTTGATGTCTGAAACGGATTTCTGTCTTAGAATTTTTGAAATCGGAGACCTTAAATATTTTCGTTCTTCGAAACGATCACATAGCTTCCGTTACCTTTGGTAAGCTCGGATGCAAAACAAGTTTACATATGAAAGACCATAAGAATGAGTAAAAGTAAGTAATATGTGCACTCTTTTCGTTATTTTAAAGTCTATTTAAATTCTGAAAATAAAATTTTGGCTAAAATTTGCTATAGTCAAGGTTTTCATCTAATTCAAATCTATATTTGAATCAGACTACATTTGAGATAACTGATCAATGATCAAGCATCAAATCAACTATGATCAAATAAAAAATCGGTCCGAGACAACTCAGACAAACTTTCTCATATACGAGTTTATAATTACTTAACCCAGTATTTTCCATTTATTAGTTTTCAAATGTACATTTAAATATTATTGAACATTTCATCAAAATTTATCATAACAATAACTTCTCCTGGGCGGGGAATTGAACCCGGGCTCTCTCCGTCCGCGTTTTATGCTAATTTCTCAGGAACTAGATTTTTCCCGGGAAAACGGCTTATATCGTTGGATTCGTATTCAAATGGACTACATTATAGAATTTTTTAATCAAAATAGTCGGAACCGTTTTCGAGAAATAATTGTTTTTCATGTTTTTTCAGAGTTTTTAGGGGGTAGCGCCCCCAAATTTAGAGCTAAAATTCATTTCTCGATTTCGCCTCGGGGTATGATTTTTCTGAACATGTATGCCAAATTTCGTCAAAATCGGCCCAGTAGTTTAGGCTCCAGACGTCTGCACAGACGACAGACGACAGACAGACAGACATTTTTTAAAAACCACTTTTTTGGACTCAGGGGACCTCAAAACGTGTAAATCCATCAAAATCTCAAAATCGAATTTTTGCGCCATCACAATACTTTCTCTTTATATGAGAAAGTAAAAAGTTAAAACGGATATGTAACAAAATATTTGCTACTTTGGTTCTTTGGTTTTTAGTATTTTATATAATAAACTATTCGATGATATTTATTAAGTTTTATTGACAAAAATGGTAGTGCAGAATGTAACAAATGAGCTGTTTCAAATTTGTATTCCATAAAACACCTAAAAGCATACTGACTCATAACGTTTTATTAAAACTGGCCCAATGCCACATATTGTTTCAATGTCAATACTGGTATATTTCTAGTCCCCATATTTCCGACGACATACAACACCGTACCCTCCTTAGAAACAGAACATTTAACTCCCCCAAGTATAAAATCACTTCTAACGTTTACCCTTTTAAGCTTATCCCAATATGATTTTTTTTCTATAACGACACCGAAGAAACAATTTGGCAAAAACAAGGGTTAAGGTAAAAGTATTCCGACTAGTTGGGTGAACAAAATAAATCTATTGGAAATTTAAAAGAATGTAAGAAAATCAAAAAAAGTTATACTTATACACAAGGTTATTTCCCGTGCTTTGCTATGGAATGGATTTTGATAGGTTTATAAACTATCTCAAGGGACATTAAAATTAATTTGCTTATTAACAATACATAGATGCCACAGAACGGCATAAGAGTCTCGTAAATAGTGGAAGCGGTCACACTGAATGGACATCGAAAATATAACTCCGTTCTCCCTTTGTGATGCACCTTCCGCCGCGCCTAAAGCCGGCCTAAAGCCGGCCTTTAGGCCTAAAGCCGGCCTAAGGCCGGCCTAAAGCCGGCCTTTAGGCCGGCCTAAAGCTCCATTTTCAATGAAACCTAGTTCGCCGATCTCGGTTCGCGAGAAACAAGTTCCAAGCTGATGGAATACCAAGTTCTCCAAGAATTTTTGTCTTGTTAATCTCCACACGCTGGCGAACCAAGGTCCAATGTCTATATCCCGTTTAAGAGTATACCACACTTGTAACGTGAGCTGTTTTTGTTCTCTTTGTGTCAAATTTATTTTAACCTCCCGGCGTTTTCGCCGTCTGTCTCCCTCTAACCACTTCCACTATTTAGATCCTCAAACCGTACGTCTCCATTCAACCACTTCCTCGTTCGTCTCCGGTTACCACTTCGAATATTTAAGCCCTTATTTAATATTTAAGCCCCTTAGTCCGGCATTTTTGCTTGAGCAACAAAGAATAGATTTCGTCTATGTATACATTGGCCTGAAAGAATTAAAAGAGATAATAAAGGTATTCTGTTTGTTTCTATTGAAAGCCTTGCGGCAACGAGTGGGAAGAAAGATCTTTTAACACGTCCTTTACTAAATATGTGTAATGTTTGGGCAAAGCGAATTTTACCTTCTTCACCCGTGAGTCAAAAAAGTCAGCCAAAAATTAAAAGAAGTTTTCATTCAAACAAAATAAAGCAATACTTTTTAAGGTCAATTCTTTCTAATATATTTAAATAATTGCAAGATAAAAAGAACTTTTTATGCACTACGTTTTTAAATTTTCTGTCATAAATTTAAAACCTGTCAAAATGAAGATCGTTAATATGGGTAATGTCAAAACAAATAAAATAACTTGGGGATTTTTTCCGAACTAACTTTCCATACAGCAAAAATTCCTAAGAACGAATTAAATTTTGCTGAATGATGGCTAAAAGTATTAAAATAATGCATTGTCATCGTGTTCTGAGCTATTCTGAAAGTTTCAAATGTCTACCTACTCGGGAAGTTAGTTAAAAATCGATTGCAAGATTTGTACTGGACAAACAAAGAAACAAACAAGAAAGCAAGCTAATAAAAACGTAGTAAAATAATACTTGTTTACTTAATAATTATTTACCTCTTTAGAAATCTTAACAAATTCCTCTTAATATAATCTAATGTCATACTATAAATGGAAAACATTTGAGCTTTTACATGCTTACTTTTAAAGAGAAATAGATTCGTTCAGAATTATTAAACATTGCATACCTACTAATCTCAAAATAATTGTTCAATAGTAATTAAAAATATGATATAGAACGGTAACTACTGTTAAAACCGGTACTAATATCAAAATCAAACCGAAATTAAGACAATATTTCACATATCATATAAGTTACATTTCTTTAACTAATAAAAATGCGTTTATTTACTGACGGAATTGGAACAGTGCCAAGGAGACATTGCATGAGTTAAGTTCCCCTCGGGACAAAATCACAAACATATTAAATCAACCATCACACAGATGTTGGACATTATAGTTTAATATAACTATGTAAATCAAATAAAAATTTAGGATTTCGGACATTATTCAAAAGAAAAAAGAAAATTGTGGATTAACTGATGTTTCGAAAAAATAATGTCTTAAAGAAAATATACGCTTTTTAATTTATCTTCTTACCCCAAAACTTACTTTCTTCAAAACTCTAAAGTGACCATTTGAAATAAATACTAGTATTTATTTCAAATGGTCAAGATTTTACTTGGTCATTAAGGGTTTATCAAACTCAGGGGGTACAAATATTGACTTTAAAACAAATCTCATGAAAATCAAGTCCATTAAAGGTTTCATTTGATACTTGTAATCTTCTTTTCAATACAAAAGGGTTTTCTCTAAGACTACGGTTGCATTGGATGCGTATTCGGATGAAAATTATTCGCCCGAATAGATCCGATTTAGTCCTTTCAATAAAAAAATGGTTTCTCTAAGACTACAGTTACAGTGGATGCGCATTTGGACGAAAATTGTTCGCCCGAATAGATCCGATTTAGTCCTTTCAATACAAGAAGGTTTTCTCTAAGACTACGGTTACAGTGGATGCGTATTCGGATGAAAATTATTCGCCCGAATAGATCCGATTTAGTCCTTTCAATAAAAAAAGGTTTTCTCTAAGACTACGGTTACAGTGGATTCGTATTCGGATGAAAATTATTCGCCCGAATAGATCCGATTTAGTCCTTTCAATAAAAAAAGGTTTTCTCTAAGACTACGGTTACAGTGGATGCGTATTCGGATGAAAATTATTCGCCCGAATAGATCCGATTTAGTCCTTTCAATAAAAAAAGGTTTTCTCTAAGACTACGGTTACAGTGGATTCGTATTCGGATGAAAATTGTTCGCCCGAATAGATCCGATTTAATCGTCAGAACGTGGTAGTTACCAGTGTTGGCACATCCTGACTGCCAGTTTGCTTCTATAATATCTAATAGCGTTAATGGAAGCCATAGATGATTTATATTCTTTGAAAGCCCATTATTAAAGTTATTAATATTGAACGGTGGAAAACATTACATGTAAATAAATTGTTTCATGCAAGCGATGATAAAGGGGAGGAGTAAATGTTCTAAGACTTTTCAAGGAATTTAAAATAATTGTATGAGAATTTTAGAATGTCATCAGCAAAGTTAAAATATACAGTCAAGGGAATTGAAGACAGTAACTCAAAGAAAGTGTCTCTGTTGTGGTAATCTTTGTTTTTCATTTCCCACAAACACTTATTGCTAAAACACAAACATCACACTAATTAATTTTTTCGACGTCCATTGTACTTAAACAGTCTAAAAAAACAATAATATAATTACAATTGATTGTCAAAACACGCATGAAAAATCAAAAAATGTGAACGATCAACTCGTTCAGACTGTTCGTGCGTATTCGAAAGAAGAGGCTGCAGTTAAAGTATACAGCCACCACTCTCATAACATTCAATGTATTTAATTGTTCGGCCAAATACGTCCGAACACGAATCCAGTGACCGTAGTCTGACCTAAGGCGTCTATTAAAATTAAATAACAGAGAAATTTACTTCACCCACTGATTATTTAACTGTGATTATAAACAAGAAGAAAAAACAAAATGAACATCGAGCCATTTATTAGAACATGTTGCTTTTTTTTCTAAAAGTTCATTTGCATAAACAGACATTTCAGTCAGAGTTAGAGTTACATGGTACATAATAATAATATTGGTATAAATAAAGCAAATATAACCTGTTGTTCGTAACCTCCCTTTAAACGATTTAACATCTTATTTAATTACATTTTTTAAAACTTTTCTTTTTAAATTAATTTTACAAAATACAATAACACAAAGCCAGACTTTTTACATTTATTATCACGCTCACCATGTAAAAATATAACTATACAATACAGTAGCAGTGAGTATATCATGTCACAATTTCCCAAAGTTTATAAATATAAATAGGAAAAGTGAATTCGTTTAATTTAGGAAGTATAACCTGCAACATATAACCTCCCTTTTACCTAATATCAATTTTCACGTTATAAATAAATCATGACTGCCCACAGATATTATTAGACCAAAAATAAAACTTTCAAAAATAAACACGAAGAAAATTGAGCCAGTAACTCAAATTCATAAAAAAAAAAAAATTAAATAAAAATATAGGTATCCTGCTATCTAAACACTCCCTTACTCCTAATAAAAATATAGTTTATAATTATTTATTTACGAAATAAACATAAAACATAATAGGTTTGTTCCAACCACTCTTCAAACTGGTTTGGAACTGTACGACGCATGCGCATTTGGAAAAAAGAGTTCCAACGAGCCCAAACTCAAACTCTGACTGACTCCGACTGTTAATCGGCTGTTCCAACCACGCTCTGATTGAATCACGGATTAGTTTGGAACCAGTCAGAGCAGTCAGCGATCGGCGGCAGGGACTAGTAGTTTGGGATTGAGTTTGGGTGAACAGAAACGTAACCTTCCGCTCCGCTTCATTGTTTTTGTTTTGATTTCGCTCGCCTATTATAATTATTCTCCTTTCTTGCGAATCAACTGTTCTTTTTCAAATGTTTTTGTACGAATGCGACGATGAATTTTTGTGCATATAATTGGCATTTTCTAGATATTTCCGAAAATAATAAAAATTGGACCTATTTTCCAAGATGGACTTTTGATACTTATTCCATTTTCAAACAAATATCGAAAGAGTCCTATTTATTTCCGCAATATTTCTTTCGTTAACTGGACTAAGATTAATATTTGTTTTTTTAAAACAAAAGAGCATTTAGGATTATATCAATAAAAATACGAATACGAGTGTGCCGTGAGTCTACTAAAACTGGCTCACCTCAGTAAGCCCGAAAATTGTGAATTGCGTAAATCGAAATGAAATCGTGAATTCATGTGTTAAATAAACATTTCTAAAATGTGTACATTGTGCATGTATTTTCGTCATATCCTCTATGAGTATGTAGGTTTTACTTCCAACTTTCGAGCTTAATTAGCATTAGAAAATGAAACTTTTGTGGTGTGGCGCGTGGCGCCCCCTTGTTGTGCGAGCCCCTAGGCGGCCTAAATCAAGCCCTGATTTAAGCGACTGGCACTTATCTTCATCAACTATTGACTTATCCATCATCCATATCTTTAATATTAATAAGTTCAGGTATTTTCGATAGCACAGGAACGCAAAATCACATAAACGATCAACTCAAAAAGTTGTTCTGATAACAGTGCTAAAACCTACCACGGCAAACAGTTTGGTTCGAGAAAAAAGCGTTCCAACAAAAACGAAATCACAAATCAATTCCCAACGGTCAATGATCGCGCATGCGCATTACGTCAATCACGGACTAATCCGAAACTGATTCGGAACTGGTGGTTGGAACAAACCTTATATCTTTTATGTTTATAATATTATTATATTAAAACTAAAATATTCTCAGTTATTATCAGATAATATAAACCTTTTACAACAAACAGGAAACAAGTATTTCACTTTGTCTAAAAAAACATTACACTCAAACCTAGCAGTTAGGAAACCTTCCGTTGATATTTGTGAATATTTACATAACTGCGCATGTCATAAAAACCAGTACTAGGTATTGTCAGAGGATCGTTGGGACCGTACACGTACAGTGTGTTCGCAAACGATCCCTGCCCGGGTTGGAACAGTTTCGTGGACGGTAAGAAACACTGTCACAAGTCGGCTTGGAACGGCTTTTATCCACTACGCATGCCCGAGACGATCCCGCGGACGGTATAATGCTTAGTTGGAACAAACCTAATTAAACTACACAACGTATAACCTGTTATTTATAACCTACCGTAAATCAATGAAATAATCTCATTTCTAATAAAACTTTACAAAATAAATAACAGAAATAACGACTTGTAACATTTTTTATCACACTTAGAGGTAAAAATAAAACAAAATAGCAATAATAGTTTAAGTATCTATTCACTTAGTATGAAAGAATTATAAAATGAAGGAAAAATATCACTCGTTACATTAAGTACATTCTGATAATTAAGATAGTATAACCTGCTATTAGTAACCTTCCTTTTACTTAGGAAAATCTAATTAATAGTTACATTTACGACGTAAACAAAAACAAAATAAAATAGGCATAATCCAGGAATTATCACAGTTAAGAAACACGAAGAAACTATGACGCATTTAAGTGAGTCTTTAGTATGTTATTGGACTTACAGAGTGCACTAAAATGTTAATACATACATAAAAATAAAAGCATCTGTTTTCAAACAACGACAACCATCTAACAGTAGCTAGAGTAAGCATTAAACTTAAATGATTTCAATGATACTACATTAAAATCTAAGTCTTAATATAGTTAGTGCTGTTGAGTAAATAGTACAAACAGAAACTCATCTTGGCCTTAGTTCCGACATTAAAATCCCATATAGTATTTGAGATGTCTTATAACTTGGGCTAAACTCGGCAATAGTGTACCCCTTCTGTGTAATCGAAGTCGTACAGTTGGCTTCGAGATATCAATTCATCCCTTCCATTCATTTATAATAATATATGTATAAAATAATTATATATGTATGGTTTGTTCATAGGAGAGTTGATATCCCTTTGTCAAAAAATACGTTGGAGTGAGAAGGGGCGCCGCTATTGCCGATATTTACCATAACTTGTATAGTATTTTACATAAATATATGAGTACATCAAACAAAAGAAACTACCAAATCAATAATGCCTTGTAAATGAAAATTATTATTCAAAATCAATCCAAATACATTATAAAATGCTGTTGAATGAAAGCTCAATGCAACAGAAAACTGATAAACAGACCAAAATATCCCGAAACTAACTTGAAAAAACGAAAAAGAAGTTGACCTAGTTACACTATTTGAGCTCTAAAACAAACTCTAAGTACATTTAACACGTTTAAAACCATAATAAAAGTGTAGTAAATGAGTTTAGCTTAATAATTATACTAAAATCGTATTAATAAAAGCAAAACATACCTTAAAAAATAAATCCAAAAAGGCTGGAGTCCTGCACGAAACAGAGTCGTAGAAAATGTGCTTTTTTATCATAACCTATACCAGGAGTCCAACCTAACAACAAATAATATTACTAACAAATAAATAAATAATTAAATAAGTATGTATTAATCTAAAATATGTAATCTGGAATAATTATAATATTTTATAATTACACATATATTATTCGTGATAGTTAGTTTACTTAAATAATAATTATTTATATTATTATAATATTCAATTTTTTAAGTTTTTGGTAGTTTTCATACTACGGAAACTGTCTGTTTCCCGTAGTTAATAATAATTATAATTTGATTAAATTAAAATTTAACTTTCCGTAGTATGAAAACTACCAAAAACTTAAAAAATTGAATTTCGAATTGATTGTACAAGGTACAGGTACTAATTGAGTACTTTATAATTATAAGCGTTAATTCTGGTTTAGTTCTAATGTCATAAATATTGACTGTCTAAATGTATATGAATATTGAAAGCTTGGATTCGGGACTAGTTATCATTTACGGTAGTGAAAAATCATTCTCCTGCGTAGCTTAGATGGAAGAGCGCTATACTGGAAATATAGAGGCCCGTGGTTCAAATCCCGGCACAGGAGTGTATTTTTCACTGTCTGTTTCCCGTAGTTAATAATAATTATAATTTGATTAAATTATTATAATATAAATTAAATTGTTTTTGTTGTCGATTTCTAGATCTTTGCTTTTAATGAGGTTTGAAAAGTAATTATGATACGAATCTAGTTTGAATTGAACATATTTTAGATACTGTTTACAAATAATATAAATGATAACTATAACTACTTGGATTGTATTTAATATAATAATTAAATACCTAATTAAGCCGGCCTTTGTTTATATTAGAGAATTAAAATAAAATAGTTTGACGACTAATAGTTGTGGTATTTGTTCACATAATTTTCTTAAGCAAATATTAGTTTCCAATCTAAGTGAAAAATATAACACTGAATGGACAACATACTGTATAAAGAGGCATCATATTTGACTTTTTTATAATATAAAAATAAATCAAAATCTCTAAAAACTATAAACTAAACACGGCAGGCCTCCTTTCCTTCCGAAATCCTACATCTAATTATACCATTAAATTATTATTAATATTCTAGACATGCGCACGACAAAGACTCTAGCATACTCTATTGCGTTACAGACATACTCTAAAATATTTAGATTTCGCTTCTACTTCTGGAAGTATTCTCAAATATCCTCAATACCAAATTTTTTATACACAAGACATTAATGTAAATACATAGTTTTGTTGAACGTGGTAAATTCGTCCGATTTGCTACCACTACTGGAAGCATACCACCTTCCAAGAATTTAATTTTTGATACTCAAACTATCTAGGTTTGGTGCTGAAGCAGGTTTTTTTTGCTTACAATGCTGGAAGCATATATTTAAGTATGCTGAAAACCGACTAATTGGTATATAAGAAATGTAAAGTTAGTAGTGAAGTAACCATTTCTTAAAGAATGCTGAATTAGAACTTTTTTCAAAACAATACTAGATTTAGGGGGGCCGGTGTAGCCGAAGGGTTAGCACACTCGACTCTGAAACCAAGGTCTAAACCCCGGCTGTGAGTTCGAATCCCAGAGGGGTAAGACATGTTTCACACTAATGATCTCATCGATTAGATGAGTAAAGTGGCCGGATAACCCCCGTCCTGTAATAGCCCTGGCAGTTGATCGGGACTAAAACCCAAAAGAAAGAAAAAAAAATACTAGATTTAGAGGTGAAGACCATTTCTCAGAAGCTGGTTAATTCCGATAGTTTACTTCCTATACTGGAAGCATTTTCAAGTTGCTTTTCTTCTTTTCAAGTTCTTTCTTATACAAAATATCCAGATATATAATAGTCAATAAATCGTTTCTTGAAGGTGGTAAATTCTGATGGTTTGCTTCCACTACTGGAATCATTCAAACTGCCATAGATTTTTTTCTAATATTAATAATAAAATTGATGATACCTACCCAACCAATCTACGTTTAGTGATGAAGCTCGTTTTATCAATTCCACTACTGGAAGCATTTTTAAAAATGTTGAATACCGATCTGATACAAAAATACTAGGTTTAGCGTTAATAATCGAAAACATTTAATAAAATTATAATACATAAAAATGTTAAATTTTATCATTTCACTTTCAATACTGGCAGCATTTTTAGAAATGACATATCATTGGCTCAACAAAAGTTGTGTTAAATTTGATCTTACTTCAAGTAGACTTCTCGATGATCCTCTTCTCAGATGCTACAATTAGTGAGAGGGGGGGGGGGGGACTTTGAAATTTACATCGTTTGAGACGTACAACATCAGGTAACCGTGATTAATTATTTACATTGAAAGACTTGTTCTTCTTTACATCAAAATATTGAAATGAAAAGAAAGGCTTCCATGTATTCCATGTATGAGCCTCGGTAGCTCGGATAGAAGAGCACTTAATCTTATCATTAAAGTTAATTAGCATCGTGCGTGGTCATTACTTGGATGGGTGACCAGAGATGTTTAGGTTTAATTCACGGACCGACCCCAAGCGATGTTAACCAAGCATCGACTTATGGGTTGCTGCTTAAGTGACTAAAGGATTCCGTATGTAAATTTTGAGGATTATACAGGTGATGGAGCATGTAATCCATTACATGTAAATTGTATCAGACGTTTGGCATGCCTAGTTCCCTCCACGCGTTGTTGCACCATGAGCTCTTGCACCACATGCTGTTGCGCCATGGAGTAAATTAAATGTTTTTGGAACGAAGTTCCTTATGGCACTTTCTGTAGCCCGGAAGTGAAACCGAAAAAAACGACCGTCACAAAATCTCTGTTACAAAACCGACCGTCACGAAATCTACTTATGACAATAACTTGAGTAAAATATGACCTTTTTAGTTTAAATTTGGTACACATGTTCATTTTACCATAGTTCAGGACATGTTCATTGTACAACGTTATCTACCCAAGTGTTCGCGCGCAACGCACGCGTAAACGTAAGCTTCAAATATAGAATTGCAATTTAAGGACGGGAAAAAATTCTAACTTCATCTATTCATTGAGACAAACAACTTTTATAGATAATTTGTTTTGGTAAAACGAACACCGACACTGCTATGAAGTGATAAAGATCGCTAAATTCATAATAGCGGACCTACACGTTTAAAATAGAGAAAACAACGTTTTTACCTATATCTTACGTTCCAACGTAACGATTTTAATAAAACATCATGCACATCGTCTAAAGTATAATTAAAACAGGCATGTAAAATTTTAACCTGATGCAAGCAGCAGTTTTTGCGTAGTGAAGTGGTATACTATTTTATAATATTTTTAACTGTGGCCGGGTAGGTAGGGACACTATAAAACACTTTCTTGAATAAAAAAAAAAAAAATTTTTTTTAATTTTCTTTTAAAAATAGTTAGTTACTTTTAATTTTGTCTTTTTTTTAACTCCACCATATATAAGTAGAGCATCGTATACTTAGCACTGTGATTTTATAATTTATACTTAATGAAAAGCGGAAGGAACTTC
Organism: Gerris lacustris; assembly: GCA_951217055.1. Classification (NCBI taxonomy): domain Eukaryota; kingdom Metazoa; phylum Arthropoda; class Insecta; order Hemiptera; family Gerridae; genus Gerris; species Gerris lacustris. The sequence goes on from OX578281.1 coordinate 14,644,987, forward strand.
GTTCCTAACGGGTGTCCAGCGACACCACACCTATTTTATTTATTCTTCTATTTCCTATAATAACTAACATACTAAGGGGGCCTGAGTGGCTCGGAGGCTAGAGCACTCGCCTTGCGATAAGGCAAGTTAAGCAGCCTCAAGCAGGGTCAGTAGATGGATGGGTGACCGCTTCTGACGAAAGCTCTGGGTTCCCGACAGGCCGATTTGATTCCCGGACCGGGCCTCTCGCTCAATGTCCACCCAGCATTGTTTAAATAAATGGGAAGCTCCTCGAAGGAGTGGCGCCACCCGGTTTCGGCCCGAAACCTTGAATGACACTCTTGTAATAGAACTAGGAGGGGAGTCATGGTTAACGGCCATATCTTCACACTCGTGTGTGAAGATTTCGGTCCCTAACCCGGGTTTTTTCTATGGGCCCACTTAAGTGGCCTGCGTCTTCGGGTGTAAAAGCCCCCCCGGAATTTAAAAAAAAAAAAAACTTACTAAAGTTTAAAAATGCCAATGGCACTCTATTCCCTCTAGGTGGACGTTATAATACAGTAAAATATTCTACATCCCTTCCAGACTGATAAATATGATTTAATAAATCATCCTTTACTCATTAAAGATGAAATATACCTCTAAAAATGAATCAGGAAGAAATCAAGTGTCAAGCCAAACTAAATTTACCATAATTTTATTCCAAGTGAGACGTGAAGTTATCAATCTTGTGCGACTATTTTACAAGTAAAATAAAAATGGGTTGTCATCTCGCGGTTTTAAGCAAAACTGCTGATAACGACGATAATTCCGCTTCAAGTTGTTGACTAATTTATTATATTGGCCTTGCGAGTTCAGAAAATAAAAGAGAAACAAATGGGTCTCCATACACACTCGCATTTGACGGATAAAGTATAATTTTACTACGTTTTTACTAATCTTATATTACTTTGCTTTGTAAGTTTCATCGCACATTTCCGTTTCCCCAATTTTGAACCACTTCCCGTGATTCAATCTTCCCCAAATTTTGTACATAGATACAACTAAGGTAAAGAATACAGAAACCAATAAAACAAAAAGAAAAAACAAAATGGCGTCAAATTTATTTGCTTTTTAAGTTTCATCGCACACCTATTACCCCAATTTTGAACCATTTACCGTCATTCAATCTTCCCCAAATTTTGCACATAGATACAACTAAGGTGAAGAATATAGAAACCAAAAAAAAAAAAAAAAAAAAACAAAATGGCGTCAAATTTATTTGCTTTTTAAGTTTCATCGCACACCTATTACCCCAATTTTGAACCACTTCCTGTCATTCAATCTTCCCCAAATTTTGCACATAGATACAACTAAGGTGAAGAATATAGAAACCAAAAAAAATAAAAACAAAAACAAAATGGCGTCAAATTTATTTGCTTTTTAAGTTTCATCGCACACCTATTACCCCAATTTTGAACCACTTCCTGTCATTCAATCTTCCCCAAATTTTGCACATAGATACAACTAAGGTGAAGAATATAGAAACCAAAAAAAATAAAAACAAAAACAAAATGGCGTCAAATTTATTTGCTTTTTAAGTTTCATCGCACACCTATTACCCCAATTTTGAACCATTTACCGTCATTCAATCTTCCCCAAATTTTGCACATAGATACAACTAAGGTGAAGAATATAGAAACCAAAAAAAATAAAAACAAAAACAAAATGGCGTCAAATTTATTTGCTTTTTAAGTTTCATCGCACACCTATTACCCCAATTTTGAACCACTTCCCGTCATTCAATCTTCCCCAAATTTTGCACATAGATACAACTAAGGTGAAGAATATAGAAACCAAAAAAAATAAAAACAAAAACAAAATGGCGTCAAATTTATTTGCTTTTTAAGTTTCATCGCACACCTATTACCCCAATTTTGAACCACTTCCCGTCATTCAATCTTCCCCAAATTTTGCACATAGATACAACTAAGGTGAAGAATATAGAAACCAAAAAAAATAAAAACAAAAACAAAATGGCGTCAAATTTATTTGCTTTTTAAGTTTCATCGCACACCTATTACCCCAATTTTGAACCATTTACCGTCATTCAATCTTCTCCAAATTTTGCACAAAGATACAAATAAGGTGAAGAATACAGAAACTAAACTAAAAAAAAAAAAATTGAAAATAAGACCAGTTTTGAAAAATGGCATTTTTATATGAATTATTATTATTAGCTTGCATTCTTGTTTGTTTGTTTATTTGTTTGTCCGGTACAAATCTGGCAATCGATTTCTAACTAACTTCCCAAATAGCTAGACATTTGAAACTTTTAGCATAGCTCAGAACACGATGACAATGCATTATTTTAACACTTTTAGCCATCTTTCAGCAGAATTTAATTAGTTTTCAGCAAATTTTGCTGTGCGGAAAGTTAGTTCGGAAAAAATCCGCAAGTTATTTTATTTGTTTTGTCATATCCAATATTTACGCAATCTTCATTTTGACGGGTCTCAAATTTGTGATAGATAAACATTGAATGACAGCAAAACAGGAAATATCGATTATATTATTTATCGATTATATTATTTCAAATATATCGATGGCATGCTTTAGATTTGGTGTTGGGGAGATCCGTTGTACAAAGATTTATCCTTTTGTAGGTTTAAGATCAGCTCTCTGGATGGTTGTCATTTATGTGAAGTAAATAAATTCGGAACTATTTTTATTTCACTAACATTATATATTATATAACAATAACAATTATATTATCAACATTACATACGATTCAACAGAAAATTTAAAAACGTAGTATATAAAAAGTTCTTTTTATCTTGAAATTTTTTGTTTTATATTAATATCTCAATATATTTGTCACCTGAATATCCTTTGTTTTTTTGCAACATGTATTCGCGAATGGAAAAATTATTTATTAAACATTAGTTGAATTGTTGTCAACGGAGTTCATTAAATGTCATTATTTGAACTGTAGGCAGTCATTTGCAGTAAAAATGTAAATTATATATTTTGTCGATATCATTATGCCTTAATATCTTAAGATCAAAAAATACAGCTAATTAATTTTGACTTTACTAAAAAAAATTGTTTTATTTTTATCAAGTGTAAAATGTTATTTTTAATTGTTTTGTTTTATCAAGTGTAAGATGTTTTTTTTAAGTTAAAAAAATATGAAATTATAATATTCCTCGAAGCGTAATTCGAGATCATATAATAAGATTACGCAGCTCAATGAACCAAGACATTAAATTATTAAATGAAGAAGAGATTTCAGTCAAATCAATAAAATTATACTAGAAGAACAGTTAGTTAGTTATCTCAGAACAATAAAGATTTATAGAATTCTATTTAAAAAGGATAAAAAAACAACAATTTGTAAATATAGTTTGTTCACTTGGGGCTATTTTTAATAATATATGTATGGGTAGGAAAAACTCTTCACTATATTCTACAATAGTACATTACGCGTCTAGTGCGGAAAGTTGAATTTTGTATTTTGCTTTAGCAATATGCAGTTCCGCATGAGTTGCGTACAGTACTTTATCTACGATTGTTGGATTGTTATAATAAATACAGAAAATCATTAAATATACATTGTTTATCACTAAAAACTTGATAAAAACAGTTAATTAAATCAAACAAACAGCAAATTAGTTTTGTTAAATGTAAACAAACTCGCAAATGTTGCGATAAGGTGAAGAAGTCTTCACCTTATCGCAAGATTATGAAACGTGCAAGCGCAATGTAACTACGAAAAGAATAACTTTCTACGCATCTAAACAGAGATAAAATGTTTATATTTCGTATTAATCGTAGATTAAAGTCACATGCTAGTGGTTATTAATGACATTTCTTTACTGTTATAAGACAACATAGAGCCAATATCTGCTTTAAATTCTAAGTCCTAATTTTTAATGTTCTTAAGTGGAGTTATTTAGTTCTAGCACTAAATACTATTTAGGTATGGGTCTTGAAAGTTTTATACATCAACTGAAGTAGGGTGGAGGGGGTGTGGGGGGGGGGGTTGCTAGTTGAGCATAGGGGCAAGTTGGAAAATTTAAACACCTCAAAAACTGTGGGGGGGGGGGGGGGGGGGGTAACAAAAAGACCCCTGTAGTTTTATGCAATTACCATATCACTACTGATCCTATTATACCAATCCTATATTTAAAGTCAAGTATGCAATGAACATAATAAACAGCTTCTTCCATACACATATTGTACGGCGATATTAATTGATCCTTTATCATAGTACACAACCTAGTCCAACAATTATGAAAAATAGTTTATTCTGATTTGAAAAACAAATATACTTATGAAAATTCATATTTTATTTGCATGCATATAATCTTTTTAAAGATGACTGTCTCTAGCCTATTGCCTAAATAAAGATCATGAATGCTAAAAGGCAATCCCTATCGATCGACTGACAATTAGGTTGAATCATTGACCAACCATTCTTGGAGACGGATATACGCATAGAACACCTATAAAGACTGTTAACCGTTGACAAGATTCTATAAAGACCAGACCACGTGCCGTCTAGACATTGCTTGCCTCGATAAGATAATTATGTATAATCTTTCTCACCTTTTGCTTTTCTATCACTTATATTTTCACTTAAATGGGGACGAACCACATATAAGAGCCGCACTTTAAGTAAATCTAAACATCTGATTTTTTCTTATTTGGAATTCTGTGAAAATCTCAAATCAAATAAAGATATTACTTACGAAAAGCCTGTTATTTCGTTCTCGAATTTTTTTAAAAATATTTTATCATAATTTTTACTAACACACATCCGTCACGTATGAAAGGCATAAATCCCTTCTACTGCGGGGAATTAACGATGAATAATTTCCACCACGTTGCTTCACCTAAATGGTATTTAAAAATATTTGCCATGAAAGTCGAATACTTGAGAAATAAGAGCGAATAGTGAATGAATAGTAAAATGAAAGTCGAATACTTGAGAAATAAGAGGGAATAGTGAATAGTGAATGAATAGTAAATAAATAGTAAAATGAAAGTCGAATACTTGAGAAATAAGAGCGAATAGTGAATGAATAGTAAATAAATAGTAAAATGAAAGTCGAATACTTGAGAAATAAGAGCGAATAGTGAATGAATAGTAAAATGAAAGTCGAATACTTGAGAAATAAGAGGGAATAGTGAATAGTGAATGAATAGTAAATAAATAGTAAAATGAAAGTCGAATACTTGAGAAATAAGAGCGAATAGTGAATGAATAGTAAATAAATAGTAAAATGAAAGTCGAATACTTGAGAAATAAGAGCGAATAGTGAATGAATAGTAAAATGAAAGTCGAATACTTGAGAAATAAGAGGGAATAGTGAATAGTGAATGAATAGTAAATAAATAGTTAAATGAAAGTCGAATACTTGAGAAATAAGAGCGAATAGTGAATGAACAGTAAATAAATAGTAAAATGAAAGTCGAATACTTGAGAAATAAGAGCGAATAGTGAATGAATAGTAAAATGAAAGTCGAATACTTGAGAAATAAGAGCAAATAGTAAAATGAAAGTCGAATACTTGAGAAATAAGAGCGAATAGTAAATTAATAGTAAAATGAAAGTCGAATACTTGAGAAATAAGAGCGAATAGTGAATGAATAGTAAATAAATAGTAAAATGAAAGTCGAATACTTGAGAAATAAGAGCGAATAGTGAATGAATAGTAAAATGAAAGTCGAATACTTGAGAAATAAGAGGGAATAGTGAATAGTGAATGAATAGTAAATAAATAGTAAAATGAAAGTCGAATACTTGAGAAATAAGAGCGAATAGTGAATGAATAGTAAATAAATAGTAAAATGAAAGTCGAATACTTGAGAAATAAGAGCGAATAGTGAATGAATAGTAAAATGAAAGTCGAATACTTGAGAAATAAGAGGGAATAGTGAATAGTGAATGAATAGTAAATAAATAGTTAAATGAAAGTCGAATACTTGAGAAATAAGAGCGAATAGTGAATGAATAGTAAATAAATAGTAAAATGAAAGTCGAATACTTGAGAAATAAGAGCGAATAGTGAATGAACAGTAAATAAATAGTAAAATGAAAGTCGAATACTTGAGAAATAAGAGCGAATAGTGAATGAATAGTAAAATGAAAGTCGAATACTTGAGAAATAAGAGCAAATAGTAAAATGAAAGTCGAATACTTGAGAAATAAGAGCGAATAGTAAATTAATAGCAAAATGAAAGTCGAATACTTGAGATATAAGAGGGATTAGTGAATGAATAGTAAATAAATAGTAAAATGAAAGTCGAATACTTGAGAAATAAGAGCGAATAGTGAATGAATAGTAAAATGAAAGTCGAATACTTGAGAAATAAGAGGGAATAGTGAATAGTGAATGAATAGTAAATAAATAGTTAAATGAAAGTCGAATACTTGAGAAATAAGAGCGAATAGTGAATGAATAGTAAATAAATAGTAAAATGAAAGTCGAATACTTGAGAAATAAGAGCGAATAGTGAATGAACAGTAAATAAATAGTAAAATGAAAGTCGAATACTTGAGAAATAAGAGCGAATAGTGAATGAATAGTAAAATGAAAGTCGAATACTTGAGAAATAAGAGCAAATAGTAAAATGAAAGTCGAATACTTGAGAAATAAGAGCGAATAGTAAATTAATAGCAAAATGAAAGTCGAATACTTGAGATATAAGAGGGATTAGTGAATGAATAGTAAATAAATAGTAAAATGAAAGTCGAATACTTGAGAAATAAGAGCGAATAGTGAATAAATAGTAAAATGAAAGTCGAATACTTGAGAAATAAGAGCGAATAGTAAATGAATAGTAAAATGAAAGTCAAATAGTTCCGATGCACATGCGTTCTCAAAATCTTTCCAAAAAATCCAAAAAATGTTCCCTGAATGCCGCAAGAGCCTAAAATACGTAAAGGTGCCATTATTATCTATACAAAATATATTCGGTGAGTATCATAGAAAGGGGGACAAGGATAAAGTGTCATCATTAGAAATCTCGCCAGCCGCACATTTGTGGATTTTAAAAATGATAATAGACCGCCATCGGAATAACGATATTATAGTTTGTAAAATCGGTCTCCACAATATAGCTATTGTTAGGACAAACCCGGCTTTTGACATAGCTTTTTTAAATGTTTATTATCAACGCAAAAAAAAATTGAGTAAGGTGGGACTAAGAGCCACTTATAACGCTTATTTTGTAATTAATACCTATACAGTAATCTCACTAATCCGGATTTGATGGATCAGGGCACTGTCCGGATCACAGATAGTCCAAATTAAACGATCAGTTATAAAATGTCTGTAAAACTGGTATAGATGGGTAAAACTATTAAACTAGATCTTTTTATCATAAAAATAACTTTTAGCCTACACGTGAATCACATTTAAAACCTAGAAATTGATTTAGAATAAATAACTTTACCTCATTGACATAAATTTACAGTTTATTGATTGTACATTATTATAAAAGTATTGAGGTCCGTCTAAATAAACCGGATGTATCCGGACTAGCGGGGTCTAGATTAGCGAGACTCAACTGTATAGTCTGCCAATTAGTGTGGCACATAGCTTCCTCGCTTCCTATTTCTTAAATATTAATGATTTTATGCTTTTACAACTATTGTTGTCCAATTTATTTAATTTCCTCCGTTTTGCTTCCGAGCTTACCGAAGGTAACGGAACCTATGTGATATTATTTATATCTGTAAAAATTGTTATGATTTTTTACCTCAATTTAAGTAGCAATTAAGCAAAATTTAAAGAGCGCAGACGGTTGAAATTAATCTAGGGCTATCTGCAGGCTATATTTGACAAAGCATCCAAATTTCATAAAAATCAGATGAGTACTTTTGAAGATATAGGTGTCAATATGTATGTTTGTGCTCATGTGAAAGAGAAAGGAATGGGCAAAGAAGATTGAACATGGGACAGATTGAGATATGGGACCAACAATGTGCTAATTATTATCTACTGTCTAAATTTAATTAAAATCGAACGAGTAGTTTTTAAGAAATGTCAGTTCGGAAAAATTGAGCGACATCCAAGACATGGAACCAAAAATGTTCGCTTGATGTCTAAAACGGATTTCTGTCTTGGAATTTTTAAATTGGGGACATCAAAAAATGTTATTTCTTTTGGACGATAGCATAGCTTCCGTTACCTTCGGTAAGCTCGGAAGCAATTAAAATTATATCGAATTCTTTAAAGCTATTTCCCAAAACTAGCTTATTTGGACCAATAATAGTTTCTCAAAGTACCAGTTAGGGTAATTATCCCCCACATTATCTCTAATTGTTTTGATTTTCTTTTAGTGTAAATAAATGTAATATAATAGTTAGCTATCATTGTAAATTTTTTTCTTAACATTTGAAAAAGAAAAAAAAACTTTCACCTTCATGATAAAAAATTTAAATCTTTATTGCTATACATTAAATTGCTATAAAATTATAAAGAAATATCATCTGCCTATATTAACTCGTGAGTCAAAACTCTATTTTATGTAACGCATTAGAACCAGAAACCTTTTAAGCTTGCTTGACCTCGTTACGCAAGCCTGTCTCTTCACTTACAAAAAATAGAGGTAAAAAAAACAATCTCGACTATATTTTGGCTCTAATATCGCTGCTAAATCTGTCACCCAAGACGGAAACTAAAGTATAATTAATAATTAAAAAAAAGCGAATGAAATTAATTTTACTTTGAACCCTCCTAAAAACATTCAACCCTTAAAAAAGAACCCCTTTATAAGAAAATAAAACAGTGAAATATAAAACACTGTGAATTTAAAGCTACGTAATTAATTTATAACGCTACAAATCACAGAACGCTTCTTATCATAATGATGTTGGCAATATTAAAGATTATTGTATAAAAGCCAAAAAAAAAAAAAAAAATAGTCTGCCAACTTTTGTAGCTCCTATTTCGTATACTTTAATGATATTATGCTTTTACAATTATTATTATCAATTTTATTTAATTTTTCCCCGTTTTCTATTTTTTTTTTTTTTTTTAATTTTTGATTTTTATACTGAAATAAATTAATATTGAAGCAAAAGTTAATGAGCGCGGACGGTTGAAATTAATCTAGTGCTATTTGCGGTTTAATTTCGACAAAAGTAAGTTTTTTAAAAAAATACTTCTTGCATACGAGTCCGCAAGACAGTGAGCCATTTTCATGTTTTCGCTCTGCGTAAAGTACCGACATAAAATATATTAATTTATTCAAATAACTGATAAAAGTAGATGGAAAATAATTTTTATTCCTATCTCCACACCGGCTTGATTACAAAATACTGAATTCAAAGGAGCCGGCCCGCTTTCTACGAATTGTTAATATGCCTTCATACTAGGTAGGCCGAGAGGGCTGAGAGTTGATGGCAACCCCCTGTACTTTCCTAACTCCCTGTCACACGTATACATCGTTTCGACTTTCTTCGGCCCTATGACGTGAGGTGGAGGGAGGCCCAAAAGCTGGAGACTGGATTACACACCTCCTATAGCTTTTTAACTCCCTGCTATATTTTTCTGAGTTTTTAAGCTAAAAGTAACGTAACGTTTTTGACTTATGTTCCATAGCCTAAACATGAAAATGTCAAAATCAAATTGTAACTATACACCAAACATACATTTACCAACATTTACTCAAAGGATAATTTTTCTAAATTGATACTTTAATACATGTAAAAAATCAAAAAAAAAAAAAAAAAAAAAAATAGACTGCCAATTGGTGTGGCACTTAGCTTCCTCGCATCCTATCACGTACTTTATTGATTTTATACTTTTAAAAGCCATTATCGTCTAATTTGTTTAATTGTTTCCCCCGTTTTTTTTTAATCTGTCAAAATTGTATTAATTTATTACATGAATTAAAGAATCAATTTAGCAAAAGTTATAGTGCACAGACGGTTTAAATTAATCTGGGGCTATCTGCGGGCTATAGTTTCGATTAAATATAAAAGTTTCATACAAATCAGAAAAGTACTTTTGAAGCTATAGGTGTAAATAAATGTATGCTTGTGCGCATGAGGAAGAGAAACAAATGAATACAGAAGGTTATATGAAACTTATATGGGACCAACAATGAGCTAATTATGACCTACAATCCAAATTTCATTAACATCGGACGTGTAGTTTTTAAGATATGTTGGTTCGCAAAAATTGAACGACAGACCAACCGACAGGCAGACACGGAACCAAAAATGATCCCTGATGTTTCAATCGGATTTTTGTCTTGGAATTTTTTAAATCGGAGACCTAAAAATTTTTCGTTCTTCAGAACGATCACGTAGCTTCCGTTACCTTCGTTAAGCTCGGAAGCAAGACACCTAATAAAATTAAATTGATAAGAGAATAAAAAAAAGGAAAATAAAAAGTACCAGTATGTTTACATCACCTCTCACCTGTAAAATGTTTACTTCTTTAAGAGTTCCGTGTTTCAAAGTAACAATAAATACTTAACTGTTCTATCACCAGTATTAATTCCGTGTCTTGTGATAAAGCCATTTCAAAGCTAACTTTAACTTTTGTCTATCCACCATTTCCAATCGAGTAGAACAACTGCTCATGGTAGTATAAAGTTAGTAACCTAAAAAATAAAAATTTACCGTAGAAAAACAAATTGAAATAAAGAGAAAAAAAGAAGTAAAAAAAAACCGTAATAACAATTGTACGAGTGTTTTTGAAACAACACAATAACTGTTTGGCTTTATTTAACACGCAATTTCAAGAAAGAAAACAATTGTGTAGGGAGTTTGTTCAGGCCGATAAAAAAAACAATAGCCCAAAGTGTAGAAAGCATTGCGGTATAAAATTAATAATTGTAAAAAAAGGCTGATTCAAACGAGAATAAGCTACGTATACCTTTTTTTCAAAACGCTAAATCAACCAGTTTGTAATAATCGGTAATTCGTAAAATCAAACGTTCATTCTTATACATTTTGTGTGATATAACTTTTGATATTTCAGTTGGAAGAATCAAGCAATTTACAAATGGTAATAATTTTAAGCTACTCTACCTCTTAATTCCGAGGGAAAATGATAAATTTATAAAAAAAAATTCTATAAAATTAATTGTTATTGTCAAAATTAATCATGGTTAATAAAACCCAAACATCATAATCCATCACTTTTATCATTTTTATCAGTCAAATAATTAATATGAATATCCCAACAAAAACAATTAACTTAAAAAAATAAGCCAAGTCTCACGTAAAACATAGTAAGGTTATTGGTTTAGCCAAGTCTCCCCCTGTCCAATTAAGTTCTCCTAGATCTAATCCAGCCATTAAAAATAAATTATGTAAACAAATAACCTAATAAATAGAGACTTGGCTTATTTTTTTACTCAAGTGTTCTTGTTGGGATTTCACTTCTTTTTTTAAAGTAATTTTTTGTTTCTTAGCCTTTTATTCTTTTTAAAAATATGATATATATATATATATATATATATATATATATATATATATATATATAAAAGCACCCACACCACTCAGCTCGACCGTAGATGTATATTTAAGGCGCCTTCACTCAACTTGGGGGTTCGGTCAAGTTGAGTGAAGGCGCCTTAAATATATATATATATATATATATATATATACAATTTGTGAGAGACACCAATTTATGATTATATTATACATACATATTATATAATAATATAAGAAAATATAGACTAGATTAAAAAAATAAGAATAAGGAATATACAATATAATAAGATATAAAGAAAACCAATGGAAGGAAATAATGGAAAATAAATTGTAATAGGGAGTAATATTCATTGTTCAGGAGGGGTTCAAAAAAAAAGCAAGCGATGAAACGTGGGGGGTGTTCGAATTTAACTGAAAAATTATCTGGTGTACGTGTGCGGACGAACGGGAAATTTATGTTTACAATCTTCAAACTCAATACTTAATAAAGTTCAACCACACTTATTCTAATACAAAAGTTTATTAATGAGAGTGAAATAATACTTAAGTTTTTACATTATTTATTTAAAATAATACATTAAAATATTTTTGGATATGTTATTTTTTCTTTTTCTGTACATTAAACTCTCCTATGAACAATAGTTTCTATTTCTTTCATCGTCGGTGGAAATACATGATCTGATTATTTCAGGTTTCTAGGTAGATGGAGAGAGGTTAACACACAATAACTAACTATCAACGGTTTAATCAAGCTAATTCCATTCTTACATCGCTATTCCTTTTTTCGTGTAGATAGGCGAATTATGTTCACCGAAATCAAAGTTCTATAAATATAAGAATGAATATTATCGTTGCTGATAACGATATCACTGTCCAAACAATCAATTTTAAGAGAAAAAAATAATAAATAAAAGTTATTAAAAATAATACAAAATTAAATAAACCCAAAATGAACCTTTCAAGTAATTAGTGATTATATCTCAAACATAATATTCATACTTACATAATACCCTTACAAATGCTAATTATTTTCTTTGCTTAAATGTAATTTATGTTTTATTATAATTATTCAGCAGATTTTTATTGCATGTTAAAATAAAAAAAAAGTGCTGTTAGAGTCATAATGACGTATTTATTTAAGCAGATAAAAATTAAAAAGGGAACAGATATTTCAAAGTTATATAACTCTGACATAATATGGAACAAAATTAGCGGAAGTAATTTTTTGGCAGAAGAGAAAGGGAAAGATACATTTTGAAAAACAGCATTCATTGCACCTGACAAAGCATTCATAAGAAAAATCAATTCACTATTATTATTTTATTTTTTATTTTTTCTCCGGTTCTATTAATTATATTTTTAATTATTATTAAATAATAGAATAATTTAAATTAGTTGTTGCAAGATTTTAAGGAACTTATTATTATGTAGGATGAAACACGAAGAGTAGTTTTAATCAGCTGGTTCTAAACAACAATTAGAAATAATTTATAACGGCAACATTTATAATCAGTCTATTTAATCAAAATGAGTTTATAAGTGGTTATTGCGTGATAGCAATAAAGCCTTACCTGTATACTAGAGATTAATAAAAGATAAACTTTACAGTTTAAAACGAGCAGTTTGTGTCATAGTAAGATTATTTAATTAAAAATTATTAGCGGTTTGTGCCAGATTAGAATAATTACTGTAGTTTTTCAGCGGCTTTTACCAGATGAGGATAATGGATACAGTTTTCAAGCGGTTTGTTCCAGATGAGGATAATGAATACAGTTTTTTCAGCTGGAGTAAGATACTAATTAATATAGGGTTTTTTCCGTACCGAGTCATATTTGGATTTTTTTCTTTTTTTTTCTTCCGAGCTTACCGAAGGTTACGGAAGATGTGATAGTTCCGAAGAATGCATTTTTTTTTGTCTCCGATTTCAAAAAGTTAAAGACAGAAATCTGTTTTGGTCAATTCATCTTGTTCAGTCTCAAATTTTGCGAACCAACACATCTTAATAACTACTTTATCTCTGAAAGACAATCGGATCAGATTGAAGAGATGTCAAATTGAACTCAACAATGTACTATGAGCGTAGATGTACTAATGCGACGAAGGCGTCCAATGTGATGGTTTAGAAAACAACGTTATACATTACGCTACGAACTGTTTTTCTACCAATAATACTCCATCATAATTCATAATCGTGATAAAATGGGATGCTGAGACCCAATCACAGCAGAAGATAACTGATCCGCAGAACTTGGGATGCGGCAACCCGATCGAGAATTCACATAAACTCACGTAATTATATAAAGTACTAGAGCGAGAGAGATGATTGATATTGTACAACTGAGTCACGGCAACAGACGTATTGGTAGAGAAGGTAGGTTATAGTGAGGTTATCAGGACGTAAATACTTTTATCTACGATTGATACGAAATATAAACATTATATCTCTGTTTGCGCATGCGCGTCTCATGGTTCTGAAGAATTCCTCTTCTTTACCACTCTAGCGCGGTAAAGAAGAGGAATTCTTCAGCTTTACGCACGATTAGCGAGTTTGTTTACATTTAACAAAACTAATTTGCTATTATTTTATTAAAGTAACTGTTTAATCGAGTTTTTAGTTAAAAACAATGAATGAATCAAGTGGCTTTGACGAAAATATAGAGAATAATACTCCTCCAGAAATAATTAATTCGGAAAAAAATACAACTTAAGATTAATGCCATCTTTATCAAGAGAAGAGATACGAACTTACATACAGCAAGTTTATTTTTTTCTGTATTTCTTATTTAAGTCTAACAATCGAAGATAAAGTACGGTACGGTACGCAACTCGTGCGAAAACGGTATTTTGCATTGCTCGTGTGGTTTTACTACCCTCGCTGTCGCTCGGGTGCAAAATCCACACTCGCATGCAAAATGCTACTTTCCGAACTCGACGCGTAATGTACTATTAAACTATGGATCATCGTGATCGGAATAAAATCTCTAATTCCAAACATTACAGGTATAAGAAATCAACAAACATTTTAATTATGCAGTAAAATAGATGCGGAAGTGCAGTAGTGTTCAATAATAATATTATTATTCCAATTGGTAAAGTCAAAAATACGGATTTCTAGATGATCCCAAACACTATGAGTAAAGAAATAAGTCACTCCACAAAAATTGACTAAATTGTGCTGCAAAGCCGGATTTCAAGGACTAGTGGCCATCTTCACTATCTTCATCATGGGAGGTTTATCGCGAAAGATTCTAACCTTACCTATTCTAACCTATCAGGCATTCTAACCTATCAGGCATTCTAACCTATCAGATTCTAACCTCCACTTCAACTCCTACACTGATTCTTTCTCTAAAACAATCTAGTGAGTAGTCTAAAGCTACTAGCGGTTGTAACCCGGTTTTGTGCACATTAAAGTACCTTTCAGTGGAGAGACGTATTTCTTTACTCCTAACCAAGTATATCCTGCTCACACTGTACCACCGAATGCCACAAAATTCGTTCATGCAAAAACAAAGAGGAAGTTATAAAGAATTAGTTGGTTAAGGTTCGAGGTTAAACATCTACTAATTTCTTTATAGAACGATTCGACGATGGAACTTCCTGAAAATAATCCTTACTCTTAAATTTGTATACTAATTCTTGCCTACCTTATGGCTTATCCTAAAGCCTCTTTACTATTTATTACCACTAATAACTCAAGGTCTATTTATTACTTTTAACGGCACTTCTTTAGACCTTCCCCTTTAGGAGATTTTCCAACTAAATTATCCTTTTTAATTACCTCCTTTGATTGGTTACTCCCCTGAGTCTACTTTCCTTGGTTATTCCCTTTTTTATAATTTATTGGTTACTCCCCTAATTTACCTATATGAATTGATAATATTCCTCCCAATACGTTCTTAATTGGAAATGTAGAAAAGAAAAGCTTTAGGGCTCTTTTTGGGGTTAGAATAGGGATAAAGACGAAATGTATAAAGATATACAAGAAAAATCAAGGGGAGTAACAATCTAAAGAAGGTGTATGGAGTGTCCTTTAGACTGTTACTCCCCTAATTTACCTACAAATATAATATGAACTGATTATATTTATTTTTAGAATTTTTCCACCCAATAAATGTTCCTAACGTAATATAATCTTATTTACACTGTTACTCTTCTTATAAAAAACAGAAATGAGTATCAATTTAAAATAGAAGTATGGAGTGTCCTTCTATAGACTGTTACTCCCCTAATTTACCTGCTAAAATATGAATTGATTATATTTTCAATCCCCCCCTCTCCTCAACAACGAGATAAAACTGCATTCTTAAGTACATTTTGAGAATATTAACAGCTGATATTTAGCGTACTCGAATAATATATCTCAAAAACTAACAATTAATACATATTATACAACTTATAAAACAAATAATATTTTTCCTCTTTTTTTTACAAATTTATTAAAATTATGTAAAATCAAAAGAGATATTTGAATGAATTACGCGAATCGTACAACTTACGGTCGAATAACTTTATCGTGTCCGAATTATTTCAGGTTCAGAAATTCTCTGCTAATAACCCCTTCTTTCAGGAAAAACGAATTGCTACTCCCTTAGGAGGATTAAGGTTTCACCACAGGAATATGGGCCGTAAAATTGGGAGGTCGCCAAGAGAAAATATCAAGGCCCATAGGCCATAATATAAATTTGAACAAGGGCAAGTCAAAAGGTTTACAAAAGACTGCATCTCTTTTAACGTGTTCTTTAAGGTTATTCATAGAATATATTAGGTTTAAAGGTATTTTTAGAGACCTTAAATTCTATCAGGTAGACAAGTACATGGATTGGTGAATTAATGAATTGGACAGATTCCATTTAGACCCCGTTGAGGTAAGAGGAAATATATAATTCCTTACAGTTTGACTAGCAATGCTAATAATTGTATTTCATTTATTTTTAATTTAAATTCAATTTTTTTTTGGGAGTAACTAAAGTTTATATATTGTTTAAACTTTTTAAGGTCTGCAACGTAACATTTAAAAGAAAGTACTACCTGTTAAGCATCAAATTAGAGCCTAGCAAATAGATAACTCTTTTAGGGATCTGGCAGAACTTTTCTGCCAACATTACATAATATACTGATTATTCCACCATAGAGAAATGAAAAGAAAAATTAAGAGAACTTCGAAAACTTATAATATTGTAAGTTTTCGAGATTTTTTTTTTTTGTAAATACTCAAGATGTTCTGAACCCACTAAAATTATAATATATATTTATATTTTTTGTACAGGGTTTTCCTTTAATATATCCAATATCCAGGCAATTATACCTGCATTCCATCATAATCTTAATTATAATTAAAATTCAATAAGATATATATTAGTAGGTAACTTTTCTGTTTTTTTTTTTAAATAAATTAAAATTCATTAATTCATAAAATGAAATAAAAGTTGGTATTTAAGTGTTGTTAATCAATCCTGAACCATATTTCTAAAAAATATACAATTTCGAAACTGTCAAAAATAACTGTAGTTTACCTCTAGGTCGGTTTGTTTTAAAAGTTTAAAACAATTTAACAACCTGTAAAAAAAATCAAAAAAATAATATTACTTTGAGTGGTTTAAGAACAAGTAAGAATTTTTAAATAAATAATTACTTTTTCTAGAAAACCTAAAAATATACTAATTTTCCTCTTTGTAGGGACTGAGTGAATGCATTATATTTTAAGTGTACAACGACGTGGTTTTATATTCATACATGTGAATAATCGTAATCGGTTGAGACTTTTTTTGTTGTTTGTTTTTATTTTTATTTTATTTTGTTTGTTTGTTTTTTATTTTATTTTTGTTTGTTTGTTTTTATTTTATTTTTGTTTGTTTGTTTTTATTTTATTTTTGTTTGTTCGTTTTTAATATTCTTAATATATAAGGTGAGTCAGAGTTAAACCGCAATTTGTAAATCATGCATAAGGAATGTAGGAGTTTTGATTTTAAACAGGAAAGTTCTTATAAAGATGTATCGGAAAATGGCTCTTAAGAGAGCCAAAGCCTTTCAAAGATGGCCACCAAAATTTTTTTTCTTTTCCCTAACCATTTGATAATAAATGTATCAAGTTGTGTGCAAAAATTAAACTTAATCAAGTAGTTTCAAAAAGTTAAAATTTTTCCTGCTATTGTTTTTTTTTTATTTCTGGTGGCCATCTTTAAAGGGCTGTACTGCTTTTAGGAAGCATTTTCGGATACATATTTATTGGAACATCCATGCTTAAAATAAAATTTCCTATGCATAATTTACTTAAGGTGGTTTAACTCTGTTTTACCCTGTATAATAATAAAGGATAATAACTAAAAAAAAAAAAATTATATTCTATCTACATGTTTCTTCAATGGTGTTACAGTTAACAAAATTTATATATTCCACCAATACTATTATTTAAAAATTTTTTGTGCATCACTTTCTGTTCAACAACAAAAACACTACAAAATGAACAATCTGTGTGACAAAAAAGTTGTTCAAAATATAAATTAATTGACGTCAATAGTAATTATTTCTTTGTTTACAGGATCACCAGCGGCAAGTTGACTTTACTTATCATGTAAGATTCGATCATTACATTTTTTTTTTTTTAATTTTTATATACTATTATACCTACATATTCCTTGCATTTGAATATATGCACTCCCAAATTGCTAGGAATGTTTTGGAAACTAACCTATAAGGGAAATATTAATAAATATGGCGATTTTATTAAATTGATGAAAAAAAATAAGTATAGTAATTTAAAATTCTTGCATTATAATACCTGTGCAAAAAAAAAAACTACAAATACTGATTTAAATAAATATTATACTACCTAGTTATTAAATAACAATTTAAGATTAAAAAAAAACTATTTAAATATATACAGTCCACAGACTGTGTGCACGTGGTGAGTAAATAAAAAAAAAAAATCGAGTTGATAATTGAGCTTCTGGGCATCAACCCTACTGGGTCTTAAACTTATAAGTTGAAAAAATTAAACCCAATTAATTAATGTACAGAGTGTTGTTACGAAACTTAATAAATTTGCACACATTATCAAGAGTAAAGTACCCTTGTCTTTAAAAATATCAAAAATAATTACTTGTAAAAGTAGTTCATAATTAAAAGTTATGAAAGATAATCTATTTTCAATCTGATGACAACAATTTTTTTTTTTTTTTTCAAAACCAAAATGCACTAATTCTTAACTATCTACTAGAAAAAAAACGTAACTAATATAATAATAAACATAAATAAACAAATAATATAAAGGTTATTCAAATGTTCTGTCACCAACCATTACACACTTAAAAACGTTATACTTTTATAAACAAAGGTCTTTACTCTTGACAATTTTCCATAATTCATCGTAACAACACCCTGTGCATATAATACATAATTGGACTAATTTTTTCAACTTATTAGTTTAAGACCAAGCAGGACTGACGCCAAGAGGCTCAAATTTCAACACGATATTTTTTTTTATCGTTTACACCCCCACGTGCACTCATTCCATGGACGCAGAGTACACATATATTTTCTAATGGTAATTGGTTAATATTTTAAATATTAATAATTATATCCCCCCCCCCCCCCTTTCTGATGAGCGTTAAATACAAAGAAATAAAAGTATCTTTAATTTGAGAATAGTCTCAAGAATAATATAACTGCATTGGTCTTACAGGGACCATTTGCGTAATTGGATTACTTACAGGTAACCATTTCTCGGTAGTTATTGTTAGATATACCTCTCACAAATGCCGGGAGCATCTTCAAATAAATCCATAATAATCTTTTAAAGTAACAAATCAAACTTTAATCGAGTAAAATATACACTTAAAGATGAATCCAGCATTTGTAGAGAAATGTCCTAATTAACATTATCCAAAAATCTACCACTAGGTGAAGACAACAATTGACAATACTTTCTTGTTAACAAAATTATCATGAATCTAATAGAAAAAGAAAATTCTCTGTATATTATCGCGTGGGAGTGCATTAACCCGTTTCACAATTTACATAAAAGTTGAAAGAATGGTAAATTCGAATAATGACCCTCACTAATATAAACTAAGCACTATTCTCTCTCCATATTCCTATGGTCCAGTTTCACATGACATGATTTCAAAATAATATTTTTATTAAATTAAAAAGGCTAATAATAAATAAAATATTTGTCTAAATCACATCATATTGTGTTTTTACTAAGAAGAAATATTAATTGTTTTCACGGTCAAAAAAAATTTGCTCATTTGAAAATAATAAAGGAAGCCAAAGACTTTTAAGTGACAAATCTATTTAATTCAAAATTTCTTCTAAAAAAAGGAAATAAAATCACAATAGTAGTAACAGATATCTTACTCTAAACTACCTTCAAATATCGAATATGACCGTAAAAATAAAATAGATAAATTATAACCAAAAATAATAACAAAACAATGATTATTTCGATACTTTAAGCTATCGATAAAGAAATGAAGAATTAAATTGGACTTAAGCATACCGCACACATGGGAACTTGGTTCGCCGATCTCGGTTCGCAAGAACCAAGTTCGTCTGTTGTGGAGGTTAATGAGTCAAATTCTTGAAGAACTTGATTAGGGTTGGAACTGGCCGATCTCAGTTCGGCGAACCAGGTTTCTATGTGTACAAGGCATTTAAGTCATTAAGCATTGTACATTTGATATTGTAAAGTTTTGCTTTCTTTCAAAAAAAGCATACATATTTACTCTAGGTGCTTATTAGTAAACTCAAAAAAATCCATCTTAGTTTTGAACAAATAAATAAAGTAACAATTTATTAGTAAATAAATAAGTCAATAAATAAATAAATATATATATATATATATATATATATATATATATATATATATATATATATATATATATATATATATATTGACAAAACAAAACTTCCTTTTAAATAAAGTATGATATATTCAACATCGCCTATTATCATGTTAAAGTAAATCGAATATATCTGAATTATTATTAAATAATATTTAATAATATATTACTAATCATGTGAATCTGGACCCTAACTATCCTTTCTTGATTCTTTCCTTAAAGCAAGTTTGGTAATTCGCAAACACACATACACCGTTAGGCAACATAGACTCATTTCATTTAGTGTAACTAATCGTATATTATTCATTAACGTATCCTAAAACGCACACAATTGAATATAACGTTAGTACAAAAACGTTGTAATGTTTAATACAGTACCTGTACATTTATACTATTTAAATAAACGCATGCTACAGAAATCATGTCATTATAGATATAGTTAATGGTTTTTTATAATAATTTTAAATATAAAACTCATATTTTTAATTAAAAAGGCTAAATAAATGGCGTCTTTAACTTTAAGTAGTAATAACTCAAGTTGAACTTCATACTTCATCATTAATAAATTCTAATGTAAGTTCATAAGTTAGTTAGTAAAACCTCGTCCAGAGGAAACGGGCAGAGCAATGGTCCCTGCGCATGCCCAGTCTAAAATGCGCAGGCGCACTTTACTGGTCATGCTCAAACCACCAAAACTACACCGAAACCAATGCTTTGCTCGTTTCCTCTGTTCTTTTCTTAAGTCATGATGAGGTTTAAGTTGATTAAAAGTAATGGCAAGTTAGTCTTACATTTTTACTTTCTTATAAACTTGCATAAATAGAAAGTACTCTGTTGGCTTGAATATTTGAGTTTGATGGACAGACTTTTAAGGTTTACCAAAAGATTAGTTTTTTAAAAATTCTGTCTGTTCAGACCCATGGACACTAATGGACATTACCTCATGACCATGGACTTTATCTCAGTAACTCGGCTAATTTCATATTTATAGCTTTAGCTAAAGAAATCAAATAATAACCATGATCAATATTTGCCCTTAACTCTAATTTAAGATGGTTAAAAGTTAGGTTTCGTCAGTAGCTTTGATTCGTCCCATATTGATTATAACATTAGCTTAAATCAATTTATAACCATACTAAGACTATGTTATATTAACTATAATTTACATTATTTTAAAGTTACATTTTGTCAGTAACTAGATTTGTAACATACTTATCAAGATTAAATTAAATTAGATTATAATCAAAATAATTTGTTTTTCTATAACTCTAATTTATGAATGTAAAAAATGTCATTTAGACAGTAACTTAATTAATCTAATTTTAACTTTTGCTTAAAGAATTTTCGTTACTTAAATATAAGTAACTAAAATAATAACTTCTTTTATTTGTTTTTAAACCCAGACTTAAGTTAATAAGAACTTTAATCCTTTACTTTAAGTTAAAAAGTTAAGTATGTAAGTGGAGTGTTTTAAGTTATGACATAATTACTATATTTTATGTTAAATATGTAATTATCCCTACATTAATGAACATAATATCCTTTGTTAGCTTATCTTCCATCCTATTATAGAGTAAGATAATAACTAAATCATAGATGAGCAATGATCTATAACTTAAGAATACTTAATAGTCCCCAGGCCACCATAAGAAGTGAGTCGCTGATTGATAAAGTTTTCTTACCTTATGGAATCGCTTATTTATGCCGTGTCCACCGATGAATTGGGTATATGGCAACTGGGCGCTGGGCCATTTCTTTTTTGTTGACATGCCAAACTTGCCCTTCTGCGGGAACATTGAAAAGAGATAGATAAAGTTTTGATTTTCATAGGATCGTTTTATTAAATTATTT
The DNA here is from genome assembly GCA_951217055.1 of Gerris lacustris. NCBI lineage: Eukaryota > Metazoa > Arthropoda > Insecta > Hemiptera > Gerridae > Gerris > Gerris lacustris. The sequence continues at coordinate 14,667,106 of OX578281.1, forward strand.
AAAAAACAGTGGTAAAGGTGGCCACCGATACGAGTGGGCCGTTTTCTTTTCAACGTCCCCGCAGAGCGATATGTTTCGGGCGGTGGACACCCCAAACGGACCACTCTTATCGGTGGCCACGTGTACCACTGTTTTTTAAATAATTTAATTAAACGATCCTATGAAAATCAAAACTTTATCCATCTCTTTTCAATGTTCCCGCAGAAGGGCAAGTTTGGCATGTCAACAAAAAAGAAATGGCCCAGCGCCCAGTTGCCATATACCCAATTCATCGGTGGACACGGCATAAATAAGCGATTCCATAAGGTAAGAAAACTTTATCAATCAGCGACTCACTTCTTATGGTGGCCTGTGGACTATAAGTATTTAATTTAAAAGAGTAAACATTTTATTTAAGACTACTTAATAATTTAGATTAGAGTGGACGATAAACAAACAATGGTGAAAAAAAGCTACATTTCGTCTAATAACCATCTTTTAAAGTAAAAATTATCAATATTTTATATTCTTAAAAGGTATTTTCTGGAACTATACTTGTAGCTTATGGCAATAGACAATATGTGTACAGTTCCCACTTAGTTTTTAAGTTAGTGTGTTAAGAACTTAATGTTTAACTTATCTAAGGTAATAACTTGTGATTACTACTTAAAGCCACAAGCCTTTTTTGAAAATTTTAAAGTATGATAAGGAGTACGCTTTATTATAGATAGAGGAAATCACGTCTGGATTTGTTGAACCCTAATTTTTCAAAAAAAAATTGCAAACATTCTTTTCATAATTTAAGATATTACTTGGTATTGATGTGTAGTTACTTGTCAAAGATGTAATTCATACTTGCTCATGAAAATTATCCTTGAACGAAGAAGATCCTTTAAATTTGGTTCGAAAAAAGGTATTTAACCAGTCACAGATAAACTGTTAATGATATCTAATAAAAAGATATATCAGACACTCTCAGACAATACGTTGAGAAATAAGTTTAATTAATAATACTTTTAAATATTTGAAACAATATTAATTATTTATACAATGCAAACACTTCTAGGATTTTAATAATAATGTATGAAGTTTATTTTCAACAAGAATTTCTAAACTTGCTTACCTCTGCATCTTTATCCTTCTTAATTGCTTCTGAAGGAATTCTTTACTCTTCTTTGTATACATAATATGGTATGAGATTACTTCAAGTTGTGGTACTAAAAGACTGTTTCCACAGCAACTTGTGTGCTTCGGCTGATTGTTTGTATATTCATTATTTCTAGCTTTAGCGGTATCAACCACATATTTGCCTGCCATTGTGTTCATTATACACTTACATATCTGTGGGAAAAAATTATCATACATTCGTCTTAATAATAAATTAATAAATATACAAATTTTTATACATACATACACACACATATATATATATATATATATATATATATATATATATATATATATATATATATATATATATATATATATATATGTGTGTGTGTGTGTGTGTGTGTGTGTGAAAAATGGCATTCTGCCCATAATCTATAATATATAGCATAATATAATTGTAATAACAGTTAGGATTTTAGGTAGGTACTTTTAAAATATTTATTTAAAAAAATATTTTTCTATTACAACCCTTTCAAAGGAAAATGTAGACACTTGACAGTTAATTATGTTTATCTTAAGCCGTGTCCAGTCTGCCGAACCGAACAGAGGAAGAGAGTCGAGCATTGGTCAGTCTGCGCATGCCCAGTCTAAAGTGCGCATGCGCATCTCATACTGGGCATGCGCAGAGACCAATGCTTGGCTCGTTTCCTCTGTTCGGTTCGGCAGTCTGGACTAGGCTTTAGGACACATCAAGAAAATTACAAAAATGTGACACAGCTTTTAGGAAAGAGTCACAGATTATAAATATGTATGGTACAAACCGTCATAACCAATAACATAAATATTTTTATTATTATTTAGAAGTTTACAAAATTAACTTTCGATCACTTATATAAAAAGATTGCCTAAACCCTCTACTGCTTTAGTATTTAAAGCGTTGACAGAGGTCATCTTAACGAATTTAAAGGAGTTGTAATCTTCGTGAAATTATACTTGCTTATTTATCAAAACAGATATTGGCCTCTATAATAGAAGAATTATAGAGGTTTTATAATTATATGATCATGGAAGAACTAGATCACATTTGAGCGCTTGTCTTTATTATGTAGAAGACCAACGTAAGACAATTACTTTTAATAAATAATAAAATATTGTTTTTACGTGCCAAGATGGTTTCATTGATAACTTAATATTATAGTCTTTTGTTAGGCAATAACGCAAAACAGGTCATAGACCAACGAGTGATAATAGTATAAAAGGACGCCTTAATGTGTATTATTATTAATAATAGTATTATACGTATCGCATTTCACCGAGAAAAAATAAATACAAAGTGAGCCCCTATAGGCGCAAGAAACAGCCCTAGCTTGAGCTAATGTTAAAAACAGCTAAGGTCGTAAGAGATTTAGAGGGGGGGGGGGGGGGGGGGAGGCTTAGTCGCTAGGATCAGGAGGTGATTCCCGGACTCTGTTTACGCAGCTTGTGTGTAAATTCATTCCAACTCCCCTCCCCCTCCAAAAAACATAAAGTATACTTAGTATTAAAAACCACAATAAGATTTTTAGAACTTAAACCGACTGATTGAATACGGTCATCCCTTTTGTAAAAATTTACAAATATTCAAATTGAGGTTTACCATTCAGTGGTTTTTAACTAAAAATAAAATAGTGCATAATATACGGAAAGTTAAAAATAAATGAGATGACAACTAGAGGAGGAAATTCAAAAGAGACCCTATGGTAAACTTAAGGGATTTCAGCCAATAGTCCAGGAAATAGCGTGCAAAAAAGTGTCTTACTAATATCAAGCTAGAATTATGTGTATAAATGAATCTTTTAGTGTATTTTAAGAATATGTGGTCGGCTAAGTTCGTCTGCAAGACATAGCTTGACAATAAGCATTTTAAAAATACAAACCGGTGGAGAGCGGCACCGTCCCGCCCATTTTAGTGGACAAATTGATTTTCATGATCCTGAGTACGAACTTAGTAAGTAGACCAAACATCAAGTTGATGTTAGTTTGTCAAACTACCATCAACTTGATTTTTAGACTACTAACTAATTTCGTACTCAGGATCATGAAAATCACATAGTCCATCATAAAGGGCGGGACATGGCCGCTCTCCACCGTTTTTTTTTTCAAATGCCTATTGCCAAGCTATGTCCCGCAGATGAACTTAGCCGAACACATATTCTTAAAAGGCACCAAAAGATTTACTTGTATACACAATTCTAGCTTGATGTTTGCAAGACACTTTATTGCACGCTATCTCCTGGACTACAAGACATTTTTAGTAGTAGCAAATGGTTTCAAAATAAATATTTTTATTAGCTAGAAGGTGCAAAGAGAAGGAGAATGTAACAAGGATAGAGGTAGCAAATTGTCAATCAATAAAAATCATAATAGTAATTTTAATTAAGTATTGAAAAAAAAAAAAAATAAAAAAAAAAAAATAAAAAAAAAAAAAAAAATAATAATAATAATAATAATAATAAGCATCTATTATTCTAAGGCGATATAAAATAATATTTAATTCAATATCTCACAATATTACCCCTAGTTTACTACTTTTCGACTCGAATGACTGCCTTAACATTTTGTGACAATACCCCGTCAAAAAAAACCTCAGATCATTCGGCAGTAATTAAAGAAATAAGTTAAGTTAAGTTAATAAGTTAATATTTAAATGTGAAATAATTATAAAAACATAACCTGAGCGCACAATGAGACGCAGGGCAACACAGTTTTTTTCAACCGCAGATATAGACTAAACCGTAAATACGAATTGAGACGCAGAGAATGGCAGGTATTTCATTTCATCTTGGGGCAGTACTACTCTACTCGTGGTCTACCTGAAGCTAGTGGATCTGGCATCTCAATTCACGCAGTCTTGTAAAAATATTATAATAATTCTGCGGTTGAAAAAAACTGTTCTGCCCTGCTCTGCATTACCTGCGTATCAATATGCGCCCGGCCTTATTCGTAATAGAAATGAAGTTTTTAATTCTTGTGTAGCTTTATCTAAAAGAAATATAAGAAACCTCATTTTAGCATTATTTCAACCTTGGTCTATTTTCAAGTTTATCAGAGGAGTAAAATTTGGTTAATAACATGGTTGGTTTCTTTTTTTTCCTCTTAAATTTACTGATATAAATAAAAATGATATAAAAAAAATTAAAATTAACACTTCTACTATATTAATCATTTCTTTCTACTAAAAAACATTTTTTTTTTTTTTTTTTTTTTTTTTTAATTAAAATAAGCTGTATAATTTTTTTAAAAAATTATTATTATAAATACAAATAGTTAATAAAAACTTATAATGTATGAGTGAAATAATAAATCTAAATTAAAAATGCATCTCTTTGTGATTATTGGCTGTGCATTTTATGAATGATATTTGACGCTTTTTCTTTGCTTTGGTGTCTGTTTGTATGTATAATCGTTTGCTTGTTGTCTTGAATTTTGGTTTGGATGTTATGTTAATGATATATGTTTGATGATTTAATATGTTAATGATATTTTGAGGATGTTATGTTTTGATTAATTTAATGTACATAAAATGTGTAATAAAGTTAAAGGGATTAATATTATTTAAATTACGAGGGTAAGTTAAAAGGATTTGTAGAAATCAACTCCTTTTTAAAACTATCAGGGTTGATAGAGAATATAAACAGATTCAATGTTATTTTAAGAGACAAAAAAGTTAATTTAATTTCTGATAAGTGTAAACATTTGTTTTATGCAGACTACATTATAATAGAGCCATAAAAAAATTTAATTAAATATCATGACTTGTGATGGTATAAGAACAAATATCTGATTTATAGCAAAATTATATTAGTTTAAACTCAAAACAGTTGAAGTTTTACGGCAACAAATTAAATTAAATAGTTTCTCATAAGCGGAATTTTACAATTAAATAAGGGAATATCAAATATACATTTTTCAATGCCGAAAGACCTAGTACTTTAGAGGAATGGCATAAATTGTCTCTCCACGTAAATCTAAACTGGTTTATTGAACTAAGCAGCTTTCAGCCTTCATAAGGCCATCATCAGTGCCGATTGAGGAGGAAATGAGAAATGATAAATTGATTCATGAGAGGTGAGTCTATAATCTATACTATGTCGGAGATCGACATAAGACTGATGAAGCTGCTGAATGGTACCTCTAATAAGCTGAAAGCAGCTTTGTTCAATAAACATGTGATTTACGTGGAGAGACAATTTATGTTATTTCTTTAAGATGATCTCTATAGACCCTCCAATATCTAATATAGTATTTTAGAAGTTTCTTACCTAAAGAAAATGCATAAAAACCTCACTAAAAAATGTATCAACTATAGAAGAGATAAACCTGGAGATTAATGCTTCCGTTTTAACGTTTCATAATTGAATTAACGTTAATGTAACAAATGAATAGAAATTCATCACCTACTTTTAAAACCAGAATATTTTTCAGACAAAATAGGTCTGTACGGATTAGTAAATTGGTCAAGTATGTGGTTTAGCACATAAAAAGGGTTTCGTAGGCAATTTAACAGATAGGACGAGAGCGTTAACCTGCATTATCGGCCCAGTTGTATCAATGCATTAAAAACTTTTTTTGCTTGTTTTTTTACAAAGAATAACTATAATTTATTACAGAAATTTTCGTTGGTTTATTACAAAAGTAAATAGGGGACACGGATAACGCAATTTTTTAGGATGAACATGAACACTGTGCAAAGATGAATTGATAGAAAAACAAAAAAAATATATACTTGTACTCAGGCGTTCTCCTTTTTCATTGAACATAAATGGTGCATTTCTGTTAAAAAAAAAAAAAAATAACTCCTTAAATATCAATCCCTTAAACATCAACCCCTTAAACATCAATCCCTTAAACATCAACCCCTAAACATCAATCCCTTAAACATCAACCCCTTAAACATCAACCCCTTAAACATCAACCCCTTAAACATTAACCCCTTCAACATCAATCCCTTAAACATCAACCCCTAAACATCAATCCCTTAAATATCAATCCTTTAATCATCAACCCCTTAAATATCAACCCCTAGTCTTTGAGGAATGGTTTTTTGGGGCTTCCCTCTAATTTTCCTGTTATTGGGATAGTGGACATAACATAAATATTGTTGTGCTGTTTACTTTTGGAGATCAAGTGCGTCTCAGACAAGCGTAGGAATGTAAAAGGATCCTCGTTTTTGGCTACAAACCCTAATAAAGAATACGAATGTGTGTGTGTGTGTGTGTATTTATATATATATATATATATATATATATATATATATATATATATATATATATATATATATATATATATATACACATATATATATACATATATATACATATATATACATATATATACATATACATATATATATATATATATATATATATATATATATATATATATATATATATATATATATATATATATATATATATATATATATATATATATATTTGCATATAAATGTTCAAAGACAAGGTATAAATTTTGAAAATAACTTAAATTATTTATACGGTTATATTTATCAAAGTTTCTTTTAAAACAAAGCATTAATTTCTAGTCTAATTCTACTGTATAAAACTAGTCAAGTAGAATTGAAATAGAAGTCGAAAAAGGGCTTTATGTGGTTTAGGGTCTGGGTTCTTTAGACCGATCCTTACTTATTAGATTGTAGAAGTAACAGGATTAAGGGATTTTTTTTAGGGTGGTCCCTTATTTTAAAATTCCTATTGTTCTGGTAAACCTAATTAAAGAAGGGATGAAACATTCAAGGCAACGATAATGTCAGGGGGATGAAGTTACAAGAGCGGAGAAATTCTAAACCTAAGGGCGATGAAAATGTTTTATCTTATCTATATTCGAGTCTGGAGGACCTCGCTTTTATAAACCTGTAGTTAAAATTTCGACCTGGCTATTTAGCCGCAGGACTCATCTATAAGCATAATCCAGGGGACGTATATTTAACAAGGGTGGCTAACACTCTACCGTTCCCAAACCCTCTTTGCCATTGACCTCTGGGCTCACTTATCGCCTAATCCCTTCCTCCTCCCTGCACCCCGAACTTCCCGGGGAATGTTAATTAACTTTATTAATGACTACCGGTTGCCCTGGTTCGAACCAGTACCTGTAGACTTGGCCGGCCAGTCATTTTCATCCAGGTATCGGAGGACCTTCGCCCAACCGAGGTTTTTGATATTTATTCACACAGAAGGTCCTTGTTTTGATTTAGTGCATTATAGGTGTAGACGGCCCCCATTCTCCCTACATTCCAGACTTCGATTAGTTCGTTGCATATTAATCAATGTACACAAGGAAGCTAAAGGAAGCAAGTTATAAGCGTCACTTTTCAACGTTCAATAAATTAGTAATGACAAATTTCCTCGTAAAATTAGAATTTGATCATTTTCGGAGCGAAAACCAATAGTTTAGAATTAACTTGTGGACAACCATATCAAGCTAACACTAATTGACAATTCCAGCGAACACTATTAGAGTTTAGTTTAACACTATTTGTCATTCAAAAATGCATATATATATATTTTTTTATTTTAAGTCAGTTGTTAAGTTATGATTTTAAACTTACTCTTTTTAATAAAGCCCATAAGGTGAAAATAGTTTGACCATTCGTGTGGCACATAGCTTACTCATTTATTTGACGAATGATCACATGAATGTTATGATTACCAATAGGCTTCCATTTATTTTTAAGCAATATTAAATTTACGTAGATGGTTGAAATTAATATGGGACGATCTGCGTTCCTAAGTTAATATGGGACAAACTTTTTTTATTAATCTGTTTTTATTTAAGTCTTCAGGGGTGGGTGATTAATATAAAGACTTTTTTTATTGGAGTTTTGAAGGGAGATATTTCATCCCTTAATGGTGATATCTTCAAATCTGCAAAATGTTTATTTAGGTTATTAGGTACAATCATTTTAAAAAAAAAAAAAAAAAAAAAATGTATATACATATAATAATCAGCCAATTTTAATTATTTTACAAATTATTTTAATTAGTTTAGCACATAGCTTCCTCGCTCTTATTTCGTATACTTTAATCATTTTACGCTTTTACAACCTTTTTTGTGTGAAATTTAATTAATTTTACCCCGTTATTAAATCTGTCAAAATGGTTTAGATTATTTATATGAATTAAAGTATCAATATATCAAAAATGAAAGAGCACACACTCCTGAAATTTGCACAGACTGCGGGGCTATTTGCGGGCTACTTTTGATAAACTTTAAATGTTTTATAAAAATTAGATAAGTACTTTTAAGACATAGGTGTAAATAAATGTCTGTTTGTGCGCATGTGAAAGAGAAACAAATGAGCGTAGAAGGTTTAAACTTACATAAGACCAACAACGGGCTAATTATACCCTACCATCGAAATTTCATTAAAATCAGTCGAGTAGTTTTTAAGATGTGCTGATTACCGAAAAATATAGCGATTGAAAGACCGACTCGGAACCAAAAATATTTCCTGAGGTCTGAAACGGATTTCAGTCTTGGAATTATTCAAATCGGAGACATAAAATATTCGTTCTCCAGAACGATCATATGGCATCCGTTACTTTCGCTAAGCTAAAAATGAATGTAAAAATAAATAATAATTTATGTGTGGTCTCATTTCCTATTACTTATATTTCATTTATAAACATTTGTTATAAACAAAATTTGAAAGTGAAATTATTACCTCGATATGAAATCATAATGTTTCTTTTTTAGAAATGTTCTTTACCGATTAGTAGGTAAATTGTCTAGTATAATCAGATCATGCTGCTTGTTTTATTAAATATGTGTACTTATACTCATCCGATTTAAAAGAAATTTGGATAGTGGGTCAAAAGTAGCCTGAGAAAACAACCCCAGGCAAAATAAAGTTTGCATAAGCCTATTTGTTATGCATTTCATATTAATTTTGTCTATATAATACATAAGCGTTCACTATGAATGTTCAGAAAACGAAAATTGTTCATAATAAATGAGGCTAATGAACAATGATTGTTTTTTAATTAAGAACAAAAAAAAACCAAAGTCCCATTAACAAGCTGTCATTATAGTATAGCACGCAGTAAATCTTGATCGTATAGTAGTTATAGGAAACGCGTTCTAAACAGATTTTTCTAAACTCTAAAATATGCAATAATGAAGAAAATTCAATAAATAATTAACCTAATTAATTAAATTAGATTTCTCATAGTTGAAGACAGCCCAATAATAAATTAAATGACATAATAAAATTTTACAGCAGAATTTTATTTACTAAAATTAACAACTCTCTTTTAAAAAAACTCTTTTTATATTGGTTGGTTTTCTTCTTTAAAAATTCAAATTAAATGTCAGTAAAATTATTTATATTTCTCTTTTATCAAATATGCTGAGTTTTCTGTCGTAGATTAGAGTCCATTAAAACTTTGAAAATTGAAATCTAAGAGTGATGGACCCACCCATCAATTCCCCCTTATGGATCATTAGTCAAAACAAACTATCTCTAACCCAATCAATCAATCAGCTGACTCGACCAGTCCGTCTGTATTTAACAAATTAATTCTATTTCTTCTCCTCTGAATTTTTTTTCCAGGTCGTATTTACTGTATCCAATATAGATTTACTATTAAATTATGTATATATATATTATATATATATATATATATATATATATATATATATATATATTATATATATATATATATATATATATATATATATATATATATATATATATATATATATATATATATATATATATATATATATATTATAATATTAAAAAAAAAATAAACCAACTTTAATTCAGAATCAAACTAAAATAAATTATTTGGCCCTAGTTGTCTGACACCCTTATAAATAATTAAATTGCAATGTAGATGTGAAATTTTTTTTTAATATTAAACTAGGTACTTTCTTTTAACAGAAATTCGATTGTAAAAACCATACAGTTACACTATATTACAATTTATCTTACAATATTTATGTTACTGACGAATCACATTTACTGAAAGTTATATGAATATATCTAGAAATTGAACCCCCAACCCGCTATTATCAGTTTTTTAGAAACTAGATATTTCCCGATATTTTAAAAAGACATCTGTTCAATTGTTTTTTAATCAAAATTAATGGAAGCGAATATGGAAAATTTATATTCAAGATTCATCGCTCGAAATTATGCCAAATTTCATCAAAAGTATGTCAAATTGCATCAAAAGTATGTCAAAATTTCATCGAAAGTATGTCATATTTCATTGAAATAGGTCCGATTTAAAGGTTTTTAGAGATTTTTTTAAAATAATAGACGAAAAACCATGAAAATTATAAAATAAAATGTCCGTGCCATCCAAAAAAAAAAAAAATGCATCTATATCAATACCACTTATAGGAAAAAGTAACAAATTTTTACAATAAGATATTTTATGGTTATAAAATATTCTTTATCAATAAATGCCAGGCCAAGGAGTTAAAGAACTAATTGAAAAAATACATACCTATAACAGTAAACTTCAATACAGGCAATTTATCACAAAATTTAGTTATTAATGACCTAAAGAAGTGAATTCAATCAACTCAGGTAGAAAAAAAACTTACTCAATAAAGATTGAAAGCAGAAAAATGAAATTTCAATGACAAATTAAAACAAGACAATTAATTTAGTACAAATCAAGACAATGAAATATAGTACTATCAATTAAAATTTAACTTAATGATTTTTCATTACTTTTAAATTATAAATAATCGTACAAATAACATTATATGAATCTAATCATTGAAAACTTCAAAGTAGTATGAATTAGTAAATAAATTTGTATGATACAAATACTCGAGGTATTCAGGCCGGTTTAGAGATTAATCAGTAAGTTACGTGCACTGTGCCGATGCCTGTTTAGCCGCAATCGTGATCAATGCAAATCTGTTTCAGCCACTCTTAATTGGTCATTCAAAATAATTGCTGTTCTGTAAAGTGGATAGCTGCATATACGAGTAGGTAACATTATAATGGAGTATGGACAACGTAGTAAGATTTAATAACTGAGACACGCCTGCATAATTCCGTCTATGTGCTGTTAGTAATGATAGTGAAATGTTGTTTTTGGTCACCACTTTATTTATGGGTTGTAAGATAAGTTCGTCCCCCCTCCAATTATAGACAATGAGAGTTTTTTTGGTTGTCTGTCATTATTCTTCCTATAAAACTTTAAATTCATCCATTTTGAAATTTTGTTTTAATTATAAGCCTCTGGAATTTTTAGGATTCACTCCTCAAATATCACAATTTTTCAACACCTGTATGTTTCGCATTCAATTGAGATTCCAGAAGTATTTCTGAACAAAATGCTGTTCAAGAACTTGGTTGGATTTGTTCTATAGTTTTGATAGTTCGATGATAGTAGTAGTTGGTGATTTTTTGGTTCTTGTGGACTTGATCTAGTGTTTTTAGTTTCACCATTTCAGAGTCCGGGGTGTTTGAAAACTACAGTCTATAAGATTAGAGTTGGCACAATCGAAGGCGGGAAAATTTTGAGAGGGAAACGATTCTATTGGTCCGCCATCTTGAATGCACCTTTAGAAAAAAAATGTCCTACTCTACCCCTGTTCCACAAAAAAAATATAACATGGCAACACTGATTTTCCCTTTTTATAACCCCAAAACTACCTCCACGTTTGTTGTTTCCCGCCTTCGATTGTGCCAACTCTAATCTTATAGACTGTAGTGCAACATAGACTGATAGGAAGAATAATAAAAAATATAAGAATCCAGAACTATTCTGAACAAAATGCTGTTCAAGAGCTTGGTCGGATTTTTTCTCCTCATTTTTGTTGTGACTTGATCTAATGCCTTAAATATCACCATTTCAAAGTCCGAAATGTTGGAAAACTAGTGCAACATAGACCGGTGTATAAAAAGAATCATAAAAAATAAAGGTTAAAACTGACCGATAGTATCTGAAACCCTAAAAGTTATGGTAGAAATACTGAACCTAAACGGAAAAGATGCTGGAAAGAAAACCAAGGTAACCGATACAGCGGTGATGAAACTAATCTATTTCATTCAACTTACTATAAAAGCATTATCAAAACAAATGATAACTAGATTGTAGAGAACAAATTAAATTGTGAATGACATTAAAATAAAATACCATTCATAAATGTGGAAAAACTAAATCATTAATAAGTATAATCATACTCACCATAACTTTATTGATAAAACCATTATCAAGAGCAATACAAATTATAACTAGCTTCTAAAAAAAAAAAAATCAAATTGTGAATGACAGAAAAATTAAATACATAAATCCGGTAAAAGCTAAAATTTAATAATTAATGAGTAGATAATAAAACTCACCATAGGATCGGGAAATGAGTTTTTACAAAAAACATTACAGTATCCTCGCATTTTTCTTGGATAAGAATCCCAGACTGAAACAAAATTAATTAAGAAAATTATTATCCAGAGAAATTTAAATCTGTAAAAGTTTAAATTAATAGAATTTTAAGTTATTTTTTAAACTTAAGTTAAGCTTGCAGTCTTAATAATATATAGATACGACAAAAACCCAGTAATCATACTCTTAAAGATAAGGCAAAAGTTATTAGTCAGTAGCACGGACAGATTATTTTAAAATATAACTTTAAACACCACTTTTTTTACAAGAAATTATTTTAGTATAGTCAGAGGGTGTTTCAAAACATGTGTAACATTAAAATTATTTTCTTCACGATAAAATATTAATTTTCAGAATTGTGCAACACCACTAACTTAGGGAGTTACAAATGTCAACTAGTTCTCTAAATTCGGAGTGGACTAGTGTAGGGAATGATTTTGAATAAGGCTTTTGTATTTGAAATCCCATGCATTCCCTACTTGGTGGATTGCGGAATTATTACCTTTGTTACCGATCTGGTTCTACATTGAAACTCTAACTCCTGTTAGGAATGAATTTCCAGAGTAGTAGGTTAACGCTAGCTGAGACGTGAGTCCATACCGTGTACATCTCTAAACACCCTCAAGCCTTGAGCTTGCAGACAGACAAGGAAATTCAACTAACCTGACCATATAATCTCTGAAGCCAAATCACTATACCACTGCATTGCAGTGTTCAATCTAGTTTAACATTCAATGACAAATGCACTATTCGAATTTGAATATGTTTTACTACTAGTATATATCACATTTTGGACACAGATACACTGACAAATTTTAGCTACAAGAAGTAGGGTTAAAAGATTAATCGTCATGTACAAACTCATAAATTATTTTAGCATTGACTCTATGATAAATTTTTAGCAATTTCAATTAACATACTTTTCAATAGTGCAAAAAAAAAAAAAATCGGTCCGAGACAACTCAGACAAACTTTCTCATATACAAGTTCATAATTACTTAACCAATGTTTTCCGTTTATTAGTTTTTGTAAGTGCGTTTAATTATTATTAAAAATTATATCAAAATTTACCATAAAAACAACTTCTCCAGGGTGGGGAATCGAACCCGGGATCTCTCCGTCCACGTTTTTAGCTATTTTCTCAGGAACTAGATTTTTCCCGGAAAAACTGCTTATATCGTTGGATCCGTATTTAAATGGACTACATTTTAGAATTTTTTAATCAAAATCGTCGTAACCATTTTCGAGAAATTTTTTTTTTTTTCACGTTTTTTCAGAGTTTTTGGGGGGGTTGCGCCCCCAAATTTGACCAAAAATTCATTTCTCGATTTCGCCTCGAGTTATGATTTTTCTGAACCTGTATGCCAAATTTCGTCAAAATCTGCCCAGTGGTTTAGGCTCCAGGCGTTTGCACAGACAGACGACAGACAGACATTTTTTAAAAACCACTTTTTTGGACTCAGGGGACCTTAAAACGTGTAAATCCATCAAAATCTCAATATCGAATTTTCGCGCCATCACAATACTTTCTCTTTATATGAGAAAGTAATTATTCAGTTCATCTCCTTCTATACAGTAATCGTTTAGAATTTTGTGAAAATCGGGTAAAACATTCTGAAGGGTCTGAAATAACAAGATTAGAGGAGTAGCTAAGTGGTTAGTGTACTCGTAACTCCCTTGTTTAAGTTAAGTCCAAACACCAACCAAGCATCAAGTGAAGTTCGAATACGAGAGATAGCATGCTTCAATCTTATGACCACATCAAGCAGATGGTTGGAATTGCCCGATACCCTGTAATATCCTAATGTTCTGTTAGTCTCAAAGTAACTCATGTTGGTTAAATTCAAACTTATGGTCTACGTTTTTATCTTTTCAACCAGAAGTTGACCCCCCCCCCCCCCCCCCCCCTCTGGAAGAAGATTAATATTTAAAGATGACCATATTTGAAATAAAGTAAATTTTCGGTCGAAGTATTGATTTTCAGGCCATGAATTAAGAAAGGGTAAAATGCGAAACGAGACAAAAATTATGAATTGCAGGTAAATTTCCAGCAGAAAATGAACTGCTTTAAAAAAGCATGATTCAGTCCCATGCCAATCCCTCTAAGGCCCATGGCGCAAATTCCCCTAAAACTGCCTGTCACTAGGAATATTTAAAAAGTCCCCTAATCTCTGAAAAATACCCCTTTAGAGGTATTTAGAAATGGATCCCCCCCCCCCCCAAAAAAAAGAGAAAAAGTTCTCAACCCCCCTGTGGGCACTTCTGGTCCCGTTAAAAAGGTTTATATAGTGAGTGTGAATGTGTGTAGTGTCGTGTTTGTGCAGTGAAACTATACCCGCAATACACAAATGTTTTTGGAGTTTAGCATTTTCCTCTTTCTTAATACATGGCTCCATCAACGATACCTCAACCAAATTTTCTTCCAATAACAAATTTGTGAAATTAGTAAATGCTATCATTAGATATTAAAGGTTGGATGTATATGACTAAGTTTTCGAAAACCCTAATAAAACAATAAATAAATATTTAAGAATTTGCTCAGCACTCCACAATTTATAATTTTACTTTTGAGTAATCGTTGCTATCCTCAATTTTTATAGATATTTATAATATAAAGTGTTCTGCAATGGGTGTTAAAAGAACAAAAATAAAATAAAATAAATATAACTATGAAAGCTCTTTCTCATAAAAATTCTCCAGTATATTTGAACTAAATTTTATCGTGAACTAAAAGATGCTGAAACAGATCCCCCTCATTTTTAACACTGACGCACGGTGGTAAACATAGGTACCACCCAAAAATCCCCTAAAAAATCACCTGTGTGAAAATAGTCAAAACAAAGGCCCCATAAAAACAAAATTTTAACCTCTGAGTAAGGAAGGAGGGGGGAGTAAGGGAGCAATGCGATTTGAAAGGTGGTTCATTATGCGACACCCATATACTAAACCTCTCAAGCGAGCTCAACCCGAATTAAAGTGACAACAGCACGATCACGTGGTCACTGGTCCTTGTCTTATTGGTCTATTCCTTGTCCTTACGTGCCCACGGACACTTGTCAACAAAACCTTTACACGTCATTTGCTTCGTTTGATTGTTTTATTATCGAAATGTCAAATATGTCAAAATATAAAATATTTAAGAGAAAAATCTGATTTTGATTTATATAAGATTGCTTTTGGTTACATAGGAACTGGAACTATTACATGTTATTAACAGCGTAACTGCCTTTAGATAATTAATACGGTTAAGAACAAACACTAAAGTACATATGTATTTATAAAGAAAACTGTATTAAAATATAAAATGTCGTAAAAAAAATATCACATTAGATAAATTTCGAGTTTTTATCGAGATATCGATACTGTTTCACCAAACTACCGCTTGGGAGGTTTAGTATAGGGGTGTAGCATAATGAACCAGTTTTTGAGACCCCGATTCTATAGTATTGTTCCCTCTACCCCTTCCTTACTCTGAGGTTTTAACAAATATGGTTATTTAAGGTGGTGAATTTTACATTAAGCTACTAGGGATGAGACAATATATTTATATAAATTATTGGAATATAGGTGTAGATGTATGTATATAGGTGGGTGTTCAACATAGCTGCCACCGTGAATCTAGGGAAACCTAATTTTTTTTTAGCCGTGCCGTGCGTTTAAGGGTTAAGGGTTATAGATTAGCTTCAAAAAGGTACCATTTAACTGAATAAATAAAACCTAATTTAAATGAAATCAGTCAAGAAAGGCTCTAACCTTCACAGACAACAGACAGAGACGTTCGCTGCTTTATTTTCTTTAAAAAAATAAAATAAAATAAAAAATAACAGGAATAGAAGTTATAAAGGTTTAAGTTTATTATTCTAACCTTTAAGAATTTGCATCAGTAAGGTTGAAATTTGAATGAAAGAAAGATGTAAAATACTGCATCATAATATTAAGGCGTAACTGGCATTCAATCACAAGCTGTCATCGTCAGCGCCTACCGGTTAAGTAAGCAAAATAAAAGTAAATAATTACTAAATAAGACAAGATAATGTTGAAGGTTGATCTTCTAAGTTTAATATTTACAAACTTTACGCCCTCCATCATTGAATCGTTAGCAGTTATTATTTAAAATTGTATCTTGCAGACTAATAATTTAGGTCATTATGCTGAAAGTTTTACATTTGCAGATTTTGTACCTTTAAAGGTTATATAAACATTTTTGAGTCTTAATCTTCGATTCTTGAAGACTACCATACCTTTTAAAGGTGACTCTTGGCTTGATATACTGTCTTGAAAGTTTCATTCTTCTAGATATTGTTTCTTTACAGTCAAACTTTTATTTATTAAACTTTGTATCTTAAACAATAAATGTTTGTAGACAATGATTTAATTCTGAAATAATTGGCTTGGAAGGTATTCGTTAACGTTATAGGCTAAAATTCTTCAGAGCGCAACCTTTACTGTCAATATTTGCCAATTTAAAGGATATAAAACATGCATCGTAGATAATAAAAACGGAGATGATAGATAAGAGCACATAATTCCTTGGTTTAATTGTTATAAACTTCAATTCAGAGTTATTTAAATAAACGTCTTTGACAGTCGGGAACAGCTTCTTCGGTATTTAAGGGTTTGCATAAAATAGTGAACAAAGACAATGCAAATAACATCTGCAAATAACGTTTTCCGTTCAGAAGTTATCCACCACATCGAAACACTTGAACAATTACTCTTATTGATTATGGAGTCTGAGAGGGGGGGGGGGGGGTACATTTACTCGACGCCTTATAAATTAAGGAGAGGGGGGAGTTTTTTCTCTCATGTAAGATGGAATCAGAATGTTCTCGCATATTGCCAAGCTGAAGAAGGAGGGTGGAAGAGAAATTGAGGTTTATGGGTGGGAATGACTGGGGGATCTTGATACAGGGGACAGACAGGGGTGGCGAGACTGAGAGACTCTACGGCTTATAGGAAGTGACAAGGAGCATAAGATGCCGTGATGTAGAAAGCTAATTAGTTGCCAAGAGTAAGAGGGGTGGTTAGGGAGCTCGATCTCCTTCTAGTGGAGGAGAGATGAATTAATGAGTTAGGACCTCGAGATAGTTGACTATATTCTCCCAGCTATCCCTGGTTCCGGACACCGCAGCTTCCAACACCGCAACCCTATAACATTCCCTAGAGGTTCACATAAAGCCTAACTTCACCCTAAGATCAAAAATATAAATCTTTACGACCCTATTCACACATCTATATAGCCCTGAATGAAATTAGGCCTTCACACAATTTGTATTTCTTCTTCTTATAGAATTTCCTTTTGCATTGATCCACTAATCAAGAGGAAACAAGAAATTATATTCCAAAAATAGTATCCCTATACAAATATAGAGAGTGAAATTAGGAAAAAGGGAACATGCTGGAAGTTTGAAAGACCCCATAGAGGTAGATTACTACATATTTTTATCTCAAAATAGATTTTACTCAAATGAGTCACGTGCGTTTAAAACATAACACAATTTCAAAAGGAATAATAAAAACTGTATCTTCACGTAAATTCAAACTTTTTATTAGCCAAAGCAGCTTTCAGCTTTCATAAGGCTATCATCAGTGGCTAAGAAAAAACAGTAGGCGATAAACCATGTAATAAATAATAGCAAAACGTAAACAAAATAAAATAATAACTAAATCGATAAAATGGGTTTCCCATAATGGTTTTTATTTTTTAAGTGAAACTTCTTTAGGCACGGTAGATTAAATTAGCTTGGATGAAACGAAATTTCATGTAACGAAGTTTGTGATTCGAGACTCGTCTGAGTGAAAGATTTTTATGGGTAAATCAACTGCCGGCTTAAGTCGGCAGTTGATTTACCAGTAAAAAATCTTTCATTAGGACGAGTCTCGATCCACCGACCAATGTTTCAGCAGGCATAAGTGCTAACCATTGTACCCCGGAGGAAGATGATTTTTCAATACACAGAATTGGTATATATAAGCGTAATATTATATACATAATAATAATATGATATGTATAAATGTTTTTTCTTCATTATTCGCTACAATGTTATAAAAATATTTTATTTTTCAATTAAATTCCACATAACCATTTCTTAATCCTGAAATAATAAAATCGTCAACAAATGCAAAAAGACCAATGCATAAAATAATTTTTTTCTAGAACTTAGCATTAGTAGTGGTAAGACGGAAAGGACGAACCACTTGTTCGAAACTAGCAATTAGGCCACATTAGGCCCATTTTACTAACCCCGTGGTGGAGAGTTCCAGCCACTTCCCACATCATACCTGTACATTGTACCGCTGAAGCGAATATGGTGTGGTCATTAGTGAGCTATTTAAATTAGAGCATCATGGCACGGGATCGAACCCACGACCATCATTGATAGCTGGTTGAGTGCCTAGATCACCTCGGCCACGCTGGGGCAATCTAGAACTTAAGTTTCACTTCATTAATGCGTGAGAGTTCCACAGATTTTTTTTAGAGATGTAGTTATTATTTAAATTTATTTAGGTTTTTCTCTGATTACCTGGTTCATTGCCTACTGTTTGTTTTTAGGCACTAATGGCTTTATATGAAGGCTGAAAGCTTCTTTGGCTAATAAAAAGTTTGAATTTACGTGAAGAGACAGTTTTATTATTCCTTAAGATGACCTCCATAGACGCTCCCATATCTAACAAATTTTCAAAAGATTTTAAATGATATAAGCTGAAAAATAAAAATGTCATTGAACACCTTTAAAAAAAACAAAAAATAATTATGACTAAATAAAAATCATTTAACTTCTAGTGTAAATTCGTGATATAGATAGTAAAACACAAATTCCTATAGTTTATTATGTCTATAATCATAGTTATGACTATAGTCATTGTTTTAAAGCCCTGAAGAAGAATTTTAGTACAAAACAATGTACTTATCAGGTACATTTCAAATACACTTAGTTATAAAGGTAATTCACTAAAAGAAATTTTGTCTTACATGTACTTTATTTAGTGTTATCGTTTTCCTTATTGTTGCTTCAGTATTCCTTAATAAAAAATGTTTAAGTTATTAAAGCTTTTAATAAAACTTTAGCGATAAAAAAAAATCAATAACTTTAATCAATAAGAGTCTCATAAACAAGCAATAAATTGTTATGACTTTTCTCTTGTATAAAGACATTGTCTATGCATCGGAAAAGCGTATAAACATTTAACTGCAGGCTTCGTATAAAGCATTATTTTTTCCTATTAACAATAATACTATTAAGTATAAGGAACATTCATTTTCATTATCTTTAATGCTAACTTTAAATTGTTTTACTCGATAGATTCTTGAACATTTATATTGCATAGCTAGATCCTAACAAAATTGTTTTGCTACTTCTATCTTACATAGGCAGAAGAAATAATGAAATTATTAATATAATTGGCCTTAGTGCGTTTAAATTTTCAATATACACATATATTTAAGTTCAACAAAGCTCCAAGGCATATCTCTATTTCTTTGTGTTTGATTTTGCGGCAATATGACCTTAATAACATTCCTGTTTGCTGCACAGTTTTTTAGTATAACAATTTAAATTAATTTAAAATATTCTTAATATTAATTTGTTTCTTTACCAATGGTCTAAGATTTGTTCACTTTAAATCAGAACCAAAATTGTGAATTTTTAGACTTTGTCCTAATTGTATGTAGTGTGCATTAAAGATTTGGCTCTTAGCTCAGGGTTCTAACTCCATTA
Source organism: Gerris lacustris (assembly GCA_951217055.1). Taxonomy (NCBI): domain Eukaryota; kingdom Metazoa; phylum Arthropoda; class Insecta; order Hemiptera; family Gerridae; genus Gerris; species Gerris lacustris. The sequence goes on from OX578281.1 coordinate 14,687,321, forward strand.
AAAAGGCACAAAATTAAAATAATATAATAAAATGTATTCATATATACCTAATAATGTCATTAGTTATAAAACTCGTGTCTCCAAATTCTTTATAGACATTGACAAAGGCAAGTTCCCATCTGTGGTGAGTTATAAAACTCGTGTCTTAAAATTCTTTATAGACATAGACAAAGGCAAGTTCCCATCTGTGGTGAGTTATAAAACTCGTGTCTCGAAATTCTTTATAGACATAGACAAAGGCAAGTTCTCATCTTTTGTGAGTTATAAAACTCGTGTCTCCAAATTCTTTATAGACATAGACAAAGGCAAGTCCTCATCTGTGGTGAGTTATAAAACTCGTGTCTCCAAATTCTTTATAGACATAGACAAAGGCAAGTCCTCATCTGTGGTGAGTTATAAAACTCGTGTCTCCAAATTCTTTATAGACATAGACAAAGGCAAGTCCTCATCTGTGGTGAGTTATAAAACTCGTGTCTCCAAATTCTTTATAGACATAGACAAAGGCAAGTCCTCATCTGTGGTGAGTTATAAAACTCGTGTCTCCAAATTCTTTATAGACATAGACAAAGGCAAGTCCTCATCTGTGGTGAGTTATAAAACTCGTGTCTCCAAATTCTTTATAGACATAGACAAAGGCAAGTCCTCATCTGTGGTGAGTTATAAAACTCGTGTCTCCAAATTCTTTATAGACATAGACAAAGGCAAGTCCTCATCTGTGGTGACTCTTATGGTACGACAGGCATGACCATGTTTGTTTTCAGACGTATAGAGTTATTTATCCCTAGGAATAATACTTGCTATGGGATTTAATGCCTTTCTTGTCTAGCCAAATATATGAAAGTCTTTCACATTATTAATGTCGAATACATTATGACCAACTAGATACTGACAGTAACCTCACATTAGCCTTGTTCTGGAAGAAAGATTAATCTCCAGGACGTCCAATAACTTTGGACTTTTAAAATGTCCTACATTTTCCTTAGCTTTTAATAGTATAACTACATTTCGAACTGATGCCACCAAATTTGAAAGATTATAAAATCTTTCTTCTTGACATGAAGTTAATATTTTAATAACTTGAATAAGAAGGTATAACGTATTTATTCAAATTCTCAGCCTAATAAATAATTAGGCCTAGTAATAACTATTGTAAGGAATAACATATAATCAATTATATATTTCTGATAACAAAACTTCCAATCAGATTAAAAGAAAATTTTCTATAAAGCTTAATTCTACGAGATTAAATAATTGGTTCAATAAATCAAACAAAATTTCCTTATATAGATATTGATAAAGTATTTACTACTTGAATAAAAATTTCAATTTAGCAATATAATGTTCACAGACGAATAAAATAAATATGGACCTATACGTGGACTATTTTTGACAAACCCTCCAAATTTCCTAAATATCGGACGAGTTATTTTAAAGATATAGGATTAATAAAATAAAATTTAGACCACATGTAGAAGAAAAACCAATGAGCGCAGAAGGATAAAACTTATATGGGACTAACAACTGACTAATTGTGACCTAGCACTAAAATATCGTTTAAAATGGACAACTAAGCAAAAAAATCGGTCCGAGACAACTCAGACAAACTTTCTCATATACGAGTTCATAATTATTTGGCCCAGTGTTTTCCATTTATTATGTTTTCGTATGTAAATTTAATTATTATTGAACATTTCATCAAAATTTATTATAAAAATAACTTCTCCTGGGCGGGGAATCGAACCCGGGCTCTCTCCGTCCGCGTTTTAAGCTTATTTACCAGGAACTAGATTTTTCCCGGGAAAACGGCTTATATCGTTGGATCCGTATTTAAATGGACTACATTTTAGAATTTTTTAATCAAAATCGTCCGAACCGATTTCGAGAAATATTTTTTTTTCATGTTTTTTCAGGGTTTTTGGGGGGTAGCGCCCCTAAATGTGGAGCTAAAATTCATTTCTCGATTTCGCCTCGGGGTATGATTTTTCTGAACATGTATGCCAAATTTCGTCAAAATCGGCCCAGTAGTTTAGGCTCCAGGCGTCTGCACAGACAGACGACAGACGACAGACGACAGACGACGGACAGACATTTTTTAAAAACCACTTTTTTGGACTCAGGGGACCTCAAAACGTGTAAATCCATCAAAATCTCAAAATCGAATTTTCGCGCCATCACAATACTTTCTCTTTATATGAGAAAGTAAAAAGGGAATAAATTAAATTAATTAGACAATAATGGGTTGAAAGAACATACACATAGAATCCACGTACATGAGGAAGCTATGTGGCACACTAATTGACAGACAATTTTAAATTTAAGATCAACAAATGTTTTCATAACCAAAGGAGAAATTCCTGAAACAAGTTAGTAGCTGAAGTAGGTGTGGTCTAGAAACCCCCAAGCTTTAAAATTTGAAACAGAAGCTTCTTTTTCATTAGCAATTGAAAAGAATAGTTTTGCTGCATATTTGAATTAAATTGAAACAGAAGCTTCTTTTTCATTAGCAATTGAAAAGAATAGTTTTGCTGCATATTTGAATTAAATTTTATCAAATAAATATTGGCCAAGATAGTAATAACAATTGCTGTGCAATTAAACCATTGTCCTATGTATTTCTACACTAGCATAAAAATACACTTCTACTATTCCAAAACATTTTGGACACCATGGTAATATATATATATATATATATATATATATATATATATATATATATATATATATATATATATATATATATATAAAATCCAAACGGCTCCGGGATTTCAACCACGGGCCTTTACATTTCCAGTGTGATGCTCTACCAACTAAGCTGAGCCAGATATAAACTTTTCTCTGCGCGAAACGCTAGAAAAGCAGCTTAAAAATTAAAAAGCAGCTTATATATATACATATATGGGTGTCCAAAATAGGTGTGGGTATGAACGGTTTTTTACAAAGACTAACACCGCATCAAGAACAAACCGTTCATGGAAATATCTCAATAGTATTAACGAATAATTAATCATAAAAAGTACGCAGTAAAGATCTGCAATAGCGTTTAGCACGAAGCCACTAGAGGAGAGTCACGGAGAAAAGGGTTGCGTGTTTGCATCATGCTTGTGTTAGTCCTCTTTTGAACTAACCTGCGTACAAAGACCAACTTCTAGCTAAAGTAAATTATTTAAATAATGATGATCTGTAAATGAAGTAGTTAATTACCTAACAAATAAGTAATTCGAAGCAATTGACATAAACAAATAAGGGATGAACAAGTTAGAAACAATGTTTCAGTAATTGTGTGTTTTTAAAATTTTAAGTTTAACTATTTATAATAACTTCTCTGACTTAGAATAACTTTCCACAGAATGTTATTCTGTTGTAATGGTTAAAGTGATATGTTTAAGATAATTTAACTATATATTAATTTAGAAATTATCCTCCAATATTGAAGAATCACTGAATTTTAATTTTAATAAATTACATTCACATCTCAAATAAAAAAATTCTCTTCTCAAATCGTAAATATTATCTGATTCGTAATAGGTTTGTTCCAACCACACTTCAAACTAGTTTGAAACTGTCCGACGCTTGCGCATCGGACCACACTTGAACGCCTGTTGCTAATGCGCATGCGTCGGACAGTTTCAAACTAGTTTAAGTGTGGTTGGAACAAACCTAATTTTTACATTCATATCTGGTTGCAACTGACATTATACAGTAAGTAGATCGACATGTCAACCACGTGTCAATAATTTCATATAATATAAATTTCTGAAGAAATTGAAGATAAGCTATGACATTTACTAGGAGGCAACCTATGGTAACCTTCGCAAATAATTATATAATATACTTGTGCATAAACAATTTGGAAGGCCTAAGCCATCCAAGGATTATTATTATTACATGGTATTATTAAATTGATTAAATTGAAATTCACTCATTGATTTACACAAAAACTCGATATAAACAGTTTCTTTTATTAAAAAAATCGGTCCGAGACAACTCAGACAAACTTTCACATATATAAGTTCATAATTACTTAGCCCAGTGTTTCCACTTCTTAGTTTTCAAATGTACATTTAAATATTATTGAAAATTTCATCAAAATTTATCATAAAAATAACTTCTCCTCGGCGGGGAATCGAACCCGGGCTCTCTCCATCCGCGTTTTAAGCTAATTTCTCAGGAACTAGATTTTTCCCGGGAAAACAGGTTATATCGTTGGATTCGTATTCAAATGGACTACATTTTAGAATTTTTTAATCAAAATCGTCGGAACCGTTTTCGAGAAATAATTTTTTTTCAGGTTTCTTCAGAGTTTTTGGGGGGTAGCGCCCCCAAAATTAGAGCTAAAATTCATTTCTCGATTTCGCCTCGGGGTATGATTTTTCTGAACATGTATGCCAAATTTCGTCAAAATCGGCCCAGTAGTTTAGGCTCCAGGCGTCTGCACAGACGACAGACGACAGACAGACAGATATTTTTTAAAAACCACTTTTTTGGACTCAGGGGACCTCAAAACGTGTAAATCCATCAAAATCTCAAAATCGAATTTTCGCGCCATCACAATACTTTCTCTTTATATGAGAAAGTAAAAAACAGCAAATTAATTTTGATAAATGTAAACAAACTCGCTAATCGTGCGTAAAGGTGAAGAATTCCTCTTTTTTACCACCCTAGGGCGGTAAAAAAGAGGAATTTTTCAGAATTATGAGACGCGCATGCGTAATGAATACAAGTACGTAAAGAATCACTTTCTACGCATCTAAACAGAGATACAATATTTATATTTCGTAAAAATCGTAGATAAAGATTATTTTTACTAATAAGTTTATTTTAGAATATGTTAAATTTCAATAGTATGAAAGTGACAGGAACTAAGTTAAAATGAAATGAGATTACAACTTATATTATTATATAAGTACAAAAAAACACCGTGAAACCTATTAAAATGAACAAATTTAATTTTAAAATGTTAATATTATTTTTTTATGGGTCTAAAATATAATGATAGTTATTATTGTTAGTATTATCTTTTTAAAACTGTCTTACCTGCTTTAAGAATTCTTTTCTTACATCAACTCTAGTCTGACTATCATCTTACACTATTATCTTCTTCTTGTCTCTTCTATTTGACATATTCTTCTTTTACTTACTTGTTACAACATAAAGTTTCTTTTCTTAAACTCTTTAATCTTTTTTTTCTTCTTCTCAAAGACATTTTCATCTAACTTTCCTTCAAGTAGACAAGATATCAAGTCCTTGTCTCAGTTTCAGTTCTCCGGTTTTTTTTTTGGTTTTTTTCTCGATTCCTTTTTTTTCTCATAAACAGTTTTTATTTCTATTTCTTTTTCCGAATCCCAAGTGTAACATGAGTTGATGGTTTGAACCTGTTATTTCTTATCATTCGTTTTTTTTTTCATCTTCTTCTTATTCCTCCTTTTTCATTTAGACTTCTTGTAAGAATTTATCACCAAGATGAAACAGAGAAGATGTGAGTGTTGAAGCATTGTACGATTCAGGCGCCTCTCTTATGTTCCAATAGACGTCTGAGTAATCCTGCCTCTCAACCCCCCCCCCCCCCCTTTTTCATCCTCTACGATGATATACGATCACCATGCTGAAACACCATCCTTCAATTAGTCCCTCGAATTTCTGGTCCAGTTCCCTCGGACCAGTCTGATTTATCACGCACCACCCCGTATTAGTTTTCCAATTTTTACACTACCCCCGCATCTCCACAGCCTCTCAAATACAACATTTAACCAATTAACTTTTAAAAACTGACTTATGTTATATCCTTTCACGTACACACATTCCCGATTCACGTACATTAACAAGAATACGTGACCAGACATTGATTAACTTCTAAATCTCTTTTTGTTTTCATAGACCTAAATTAAAAAATTCCAAATAATTCACAATTCACCTCAATGAATAATAGAATAATGCATATACAACCAATTCAGTTTTTCATTAAACCGAAGTAAGAGTTTTTTTGTCGCAATGAAAAATGACAAGTTAACGAATGAATATCTTGTTTTAAAAAATTTAGAATCAATCAACGATGAAACACATTGGATTCCTCGACGCCCACGTTAGTGATTCTATACCAATCAGTCCTTAATCAATCAGCTTTCGAACAATATTATGTAAATAGTGTGTTAATTAGTGTGGCACATGACTTCCTCACGTCTTTGACTATTTGACGTGTGGTTACATAACAGAATAAAATAATCTGTCCCAATGGAAATTGGAAGTATGGTTGTTCAATTCCAAATAGGGTCACATATATTTTGATTCTATATTAAATGAGCTCCCAAGGTTAAAATTCATCAGGAAAAATAAATACCATTCTTATTACCTACCGTCTACATTTTTTTTAAAATCGTGCAACATTTTTTGGTTCCGAGCTTACCGAAGGTAACGGAAGCAATGTGATCATTATGAAGAACGAAAACTTTGTAGATCTCCTATTATTTCAAAACTTCCACGATAGAAATCCGTTTCAGACATCAGGGAACATTTTTGGTTCAGTGTCTGTCTGTCGCTCAATTTTTGCGAACCAACATATCTTAAAAACTACTCCTCCCATTTTATTGAAATTTGGATGGTAGGTCATAATTAGCCTATTGTTGATCCTACATAAGTTTTTAACTTATGCGCTTATTTGATTCTCTTCCATATGCGCACAAACATACATTCAATTACATCTATATCTCTAAAAGTACTTATCTGATTGTTATGAAATGTTGATGGTTCGTCGAAGTAGCCTACAGAAGATACCCTAGAGTAGTACAGAGTTCTAGTACAGATAGCCAAGAAGTAGCCTACAGATAGGCCCAGATTGATTTTAACTGTGTGCTATTAATTTTGCTAAATTGAAACTTTACAACATGTAAAATAGACTGTCAAGTGGTGTGGCACATAGCTTCCTCGCATCCTGTCACGTACTTTATTGATGTTATTGATTTTATGGCAAGCTATTATTGTCTAATTTGTATAATTGTTTCTCCCGTTTTTTATAACCAGTCAAAATTGTTTTGATTTATTACATGAATTAAAGTATCAATTTTGCAAAAGTTAAAGAGCGCAGACGGTTCCAACTAATCTGTAGCTATCTGCGGGTTACTTTCAATAAACTATATAAGTTTCATGCAAATCAGATAAGTACTTTTGAAGCTATAGATGTATTAAATGTATGTTTGTGCGCATATGGAAGAGAAACAAATAAGCTTAGAAGGTTGAAACTTATATGGAACTAACAATGAGCTAATTATGACATACCATACAAGTTTCATTAAAATTGGACGTGTAGTTTTTAGGATATGTTGGTTCGCAAAAATTGAGCGACAGACCGACAGACAGACACGGAACAAAAAATTTTCACAAAAATGTTGACGGACGGACACTAGAGTAAAAATGTTCCTGGTGTCTAAGTTTGATCTTATTTATGGATAATCTAAGCAATGTTACTTATATATTAGTCATATATGGTTCTAAAACGGATTTATTGCAATGAAATATTTAATTCGGTGACATACACATATTCCAATGCTCCCGTTACCCCTATGGTAGTCTGGTCGAAGCAAAATATATGTATGAAAACTGTTAAAACAAACATTTTAAAAAACCAACGAGGTAATAAATATCGTGAAAGAAGGAGAGCAATTAGTTTGCTTTCATGAATGATTAAGTATAATACTTATGGCCGGTTGAAGTTGGCACTTGATATTCTAATGATTTATTTGACACTTAATGCACTTGACTAAGTATGAACGAGTTTTAAAACAGTTCCCCCTTTTTTTTCATTATTTGATCAAGTGGTATATTTGAGAGGTTGTGGAGAGTTTGCAGGTCTCTTCTTTCCATTAAATTGATTGATATCATACTCTAGTGTCAAGTTGATTGGTGCACAAGTTTAACTCAATAATAGTCAGGCTCTTTTACAATTCAAATGATCAATAAATACTATACGATGAATTCAATCCGTAATTTATACTTCCTTGCACATGTAGACGTATAGAAAAAATATTTTGGCAGTACAAAAATTGGCAATTCTTTAGATTGTTACTCCGTTTATAAAAAAATAGAGGGGAGTAACAATCTAAAGAAGGTGTATGGAATGTTCTTCTATGATTGTTCCTTCCCTTTTCAAAACAGAAGTGTGATATTCCTTTGTTCCAAAGTGCATTGGACTAAATACTCCTCTCTTAATGGTTATTTAGTCAAAGTCACTTGTATTCTTAAATAAAATCACAGGGGATTAACAATTAAAGAAGTGCCCAAAAATTCAGTTATAATATATAAATATGAATCAAATTATAATTATTATTAACTACGAGAAACAGACAGAGAAAAATACACTCCAGCGCCGGGATTTGAACCACGGGCCTCTATATTTCCAGTATATAGAGGCCCGTGGTTCAAATCCCGGCACTGGAGTGTATTTTTCTCTGTCTGTTTCCCATAGTTAATAATAATTATAATTTGATTTAAATTAAAATTTAATCGTTCCGTAGTGTGAATACTACCAAAATCGTAAAATATGAATATATAAATATGTACATATTATAGACGTTTTAAAGACACTTTAAATTCAAAACTGTCATCATTAAAAATACATGTCTTTGCAAGCGTGGAGCTAAATTAATATTATTTTTTTTAAGCAGAAGAAAAACTTAAATATAGCGATATTCAATTAAAAAAATCAAGAGAAACGTCAAATAAATTAATATCTGGGAGCACAGCAGTGCCCCCACCAAGTCGAGTACAGCCGTACCATCCTTTACTGGAACCAACTCACAGCGATTTGGACCTCCCTCTATTATCCCATTGAAGATACTTAGATATATAAAATTAATTTTAATTTAAAGTTCATGACAAGCTGAACCAGAAATAAACATTTCACATTTCTACCCATACTAGTTCATGAGATATATCGAGGAAGAAGTTACAGAAAAGATTAACAAGAACAAAGAAAAAAAAAGACCCAAGAACAATCAAACAAGAACAAAGAAAGAAAAACTAAAAATTGTTTGGGGCAACGAAACATTACTTACAAAATGAAGTGTACGGACCAACAAAAACACTAGTGTAAAAAATAAGCCAAGTCTCGTGTAAAAAGTTGTGAGATCATAGGTTTAGCCAAGTCTTCCATTCTCCGAGTAAGTTCTACTGGGTCAATTATCCAGTGCAAGTGCAAGTACATGATATTTGTCTGTCCCTCTCTCTATTCTCTTTCCCAAATCACTCTACAGGCTTAAATTTAAAAACATTTTCTAACTTGGCAGATACACACCCTAAAGAGGCTAAAATTAAATGCAGTGCCGCATACAAATTTCTTTCCTTGTGCTGCGACGCTTAAACGACAAAATAATATTAATTATTTGATTTAAGTTTGTGGTGTGTATTTGCCAAGTCAAAAATAGGCCTAGTAGAACTTACTCGGACAGTGGGAGACTTGGCTAAACATATGATCTCACAAAATTTTATGCGAGACTTGGCTTATTTTTTACACTATAGTTTTTGTTGGGATTTCCACTTATTAAAGCCACAGTAATACAAATAATAACATATTTCAGAAAGAAAGTTTTAATTAAGATCGCTGGCGCCTTGTCCATGGGCATGCACTCTAATAACTAATAAATGATATAACATGCCTTTTTTAATCCTGATTCATGATTTTTTATCCTGAACCTGATTCATAACATGCCTTTTTAATCCTTATTACCCTCCTTTAAAATACTAGATTGAATTTATTTAAAATTTATTTTGGGATACATATTTAACTTCTGAGTACAATAAAAATACGGTATTCTATGTCATATTATTGATAATACATATTTTGAAACGTTTCAGATACCTACTAGTTCTAGATTTAACTAGGAAATTAGGATATGAAATTAAGAAATAATTTAGGTCTTTAGGTCATCGAAATGTACAAAGAATGTTTTCTTGTTATTTTAAATAGTACTTTACTAACAAAAAGACAAATTTAATCAATGAAATTGAATTTAACTTGTAATGTTTCAGGCGTCGTTCTACTCAACATCTTTGAAGACGCTTATCTCCGTGTCTACAGTGATATTACTCGGCCTCATAGTTGCTTATCATGCACTCGAAGTACAGGTAATTCTTTTTTTTAATGTAATCTTACACAATTTGGAATATGCACACGATAGAAACACAACGGTAAACTTGGTATTAAAGTTTCAAATTGACATTTTCATGTTTAGGCTGTGCTATATAACTCGAAAAGCGTTACTAAAAACGTTACCCGGTGTATCAAGGAGTTAGAAAGGTATAGGAGGTGTGCACAGTCTGTCTCCAGCTGTTGAGTCTCCCTCCACCGCACGTCATAGAGCCGAAGAAAGTCGAAAAGATTTATACGTGTGACAGGGAGTTAGGAAAGTACAGGACGTTGCCATCAACTCACAGCTCACAGCCCTCTCGGCCTTCCTAGTATGAAGGCATATTAACAATTCCTAGAAGGCGGGCCGGCGCCTTTGAATTCAGTCGTTTGTAATCAAGCTCCGGCAGTGCCGGTGTGGAGATAAGAATAAAAATTATCTTCCATCTACTTTTATCAATTACTTGAATAAATTACCGATTTTATTTAATTTTATGTCAGTAGTTAACGCAGAGCGAAAACATGAAAATGTCTCACTGTCTTGCGGACCCGTATTCAAGAAGTATTTAGCTTTATCAATTAGTTTCTGGAGATGAAAGATAATTACAATAGAGAAATGCAAAACAGCAGACTTGTGGAATAATTGGCCAAGTAAAGATCATGAATATATTAAAGGTTCGTAGCATAAGCTCTGCATTGCTGCAAATCTTTTAAAACAGAAGTTTCTTAGTTTCCTTTTCTTTAAAGTCCTATAGTGAAAAGATCCTACGTTTTCAACGGATAACATATAAAGTTGGACTTACTTTAAAACTATAACGCTATGTCTTGTAAGTTTGATATGCAAAATATTAAAAGTAACTTTACGGAAGTAATAATTCAAAGGTTATTCATACGATTCTACTGCCAATGTAAATTATAAAATAATATTCCAATATGACAGGACAATGTAATACTTAACTTTCAATATCAAGTTCAAAGTTATCGAAAAGTTTTCTGATTATCTTTTAAACTAGTAACTATATTATACTCGTCATACAAAATGCTAATGTGCTCATCTATCCTTTGCTGCATGCACACATTTTGTTAGCTTACATGAGTTCATGGCATAGGAGATTATAGAAGTTTCAGATGATTATGTAAAAAAAAGACCTAGAGAAAATTATTGAACATAAAAGAGTACTTCTCTTAAGGGTAAAACGGTACAACAAACGTACAACTTAAGAAAACAATAAGATAAATCGTTCCTTACTTGGGCAGCAGCATATTACGTTGGTATTATGTACTATAGTTTGACACAATGTTTACTAAGGATTAACAGAAAATTAATACAAAAATTGTCGAAAAAGGGTTTAAGACCCCAATAATCTAAAATCCAATGGAAAAGAATCGTTAGAAACCCAGTTAAATTTTACGTCACCAAAAAGTCAATAGGAAGCTGTAATGTAGCAGATTTAGTCTTGCCAGTAAATAAATATAGATTTAGAGGAGCTATAGATAAAGGATTTAGAGGACCTATAGATAAAGGATTTATTGGAGCTATAGGTATATGATTAAGAGGAGCTATAGGTAAAGGGAGTTACAGGTAGAGCATTTAGAGGATCTATAGGTAACAATGCTTAAGTTATCTGACTTTTAGTAAGAACCTTTTTTTGTATATATATGGATTTCTGTACAGGCGATATTTCTGACTTAGTGTAAACTCCAGAAAAAAAACTAACTAGCCTACCTTGAAGGAACGCATACGATTTTTTTTTTGGGGGGGGGGGGGGGGGCACGCAAAATTTCGATGTTTTTTGACTAAATGGAGCCGAAAATTAAGCACTTTCCCTAAGTGGTATATATATTTCTAAGATACTCTTCAATACCTTTCATTTGATACCCCACTTAAAATTTTTACAATTTTTTTTTTTTTTTTCGCGACGTGAATTATCCGCTATTTTGAATTTGAACAGTTGATAATATTGAGTTCGCTATATTTTTCCTGTGTGCGCGTCAAAACGATCTTTTATACTGGAAAGTTTTACGTTTTTATCTCTCTTGGGTCAAAAGTTATTGGAACCGTACAGAGTGACAGACACACACAGGAACGAAACTATAAGGGTTTCTTTTTTTTGGTTTTACCAACGAAACCCTAAAAATGATTCTATTTACAAAAAACTTGGTATTTTCTCGAATTTAGGGTGCTCATATTAAAGACTAAATACAAATGAAGAGGAAACTTAATTCAATTTATATTTAATTATTACTGAACTTTTTATATGAACGACCCGAATTCCGGGTTCTACCTAATTCAGACCTAAGCCACGAAAAGTTGGATCAAATTTCATAATTTAAGGAACACAGTATAACTGAATATGAAACAAAATAAGAACCGTTTAATCAAAAATCACGATTTATACACATACGATATAAGATAAAAATCAACCACTGAGCATAACACTTGTATACAATAATAAACTGTTCAGAAACACGCCATTTTCATTTTCATTTGACTTCCCAACAATCTAATTTTTCATTTTAAAAACATTTTTCGTTTCTCAATTCGTTTATTTATTCAAGAAGTGGCAGTTTATGAGATAAACATCAAGTAAACTTATCGTGTTCTTATCCCATCAATTTATTTCGGGTAGTAACACAGTTAAAAAAACTGTTTCTGTATCTTGTTCCCTATTAAAAAAAAAAGTGAAAACGCCCAACTTTGATTCGTTATTATTTCAAGCAATCAAGCCTAATTGCTCAATCTATTTAATGAATTCGTTTTGAGAAGATGAAAAAAAAAAAAATGTATAATTGTTTTCCTGACACATTTTACATTGAAGAAACAAGTTAACTGAATATAAAAAAAAGTTATTATATATTTATACCAGTAAGAGGTCATAGAACCGGCAAATCTAATTATACACTTAATGATCTATTACATCCTCTAAAGCTAAAAAAAAAAAGCAATAAAAAAGTCTAAACAATTAAGGCTCCTTGGAATGGGGGGAGTTAAACCCAGATATTTCACGCTTTATAATGGAATTAGACTGACTCATTTTTCCATTGAACACTTAATTTACAAATACTAAGTAGATAGTGACTTAATACAGCCCTTCATGTGATCATTGATACAACCGATCGTATTTACCAGTTACAACAGTTAATTTACAGAAACCAAGTAGATAATGCTTAATACAGCCCTTCATGTGATCATTGATACAACCGATCGTATTTACCAGTTACAACAGTTAATTTACAGAAACCAAGTAGATAATGCTTAATACAGCCCTTCATGTGATCATTGATACAACCGATCGTATTTACCAGTTACAACAGTTAATTTACAGAAACCAAGTAGATAATGCTTAATACAGACCTTCTGTATTAAACAATTTCTATTGCATTTTAAAACAAAGTTATTATTGCACTACATAATAACTGCACTTATATAGTGAATATTATATTCACTATATAATAACTTTATACAGGGTGGTCCAAAAGTCTCCCCCCCCCCTCTTAAATTTTGAACGGTTTGAGATAAATTAATGAAACTTGGGGGATCTCTACCATGCAAAGGGAAGTTTGTTTTCATGCAATCAACCACTAGGGGCAACCACCCACTTTGCCCCCAGGCCACCCAACTTCAAAATTTCAAATTGGAGTGTATATTTTTGATAGCATATTTGGATTCTACGGTGAAAAATAATAAACTTTTACTTAAAACTTTTTTTTCTATTCCCAATATTTTGCCCCCTATAGGTGGGCAAAGATAGCAAAATTACCCTACCGATAATACGTTGTAAAATCTAAACGGTTAGAGATAAATTAATGAAACTTAGGGGATCCGTACCATGTAAAGGAAAGTTTGTTTTCATGCAACCGCGCTGTAGGGACAACCTTCCATTTTGCCCCCAGGTCACATAACTTCAAAATTTTGTCATAGAATGTATATTTTTTATAGCAGATTTAGATTCTACGGCAAAAAATAAAAATATTTTACTTCAAAATTTTTTTTCTACCTCTAATATTTTTCCCCCTGTAGGGGGGCAAAGTATAAAAATCGTAGATTTCAGCGCCTGGGGGCAAAATGGAGGTTGCCCCTAGTACGCGAGTGGATGATTACACACTTCCCTTTACATGGTACAGATCCCCCAAGTTCCATGACTTTATTTCAAACCGTTTAGATTTTATAACGATCTAAGTGTTATTTTTTTACTATTTCGGAAGGGTTATTTTGCTATCTTTGCCCCCCTGTAGGGGGCAAAATATTGGAGATAGAAAAAATAGTTTTAAGTAAAAGTTTATTATTTTTCACCGTAGAATCCAAATATGCTATCAAAAATATACGCTCCAATTTGAAATTTTGAAGTTGGGTGACCTGGGGGCAAAGTGGGTGGTTGCCCCTAGTGGGTGATTGCATGAAAACAAACTTCCCTTTGCATGGTAGAGATCCCCCAAGTTTCATTAATTTATCTCAAACCGTTCAAAAGTTAAGAGGGGGGGGGGGACTTTCGGACCACCCTGTATATTTATATTCATATTATATAATAAAAACTTAAGATCCATTAATTCGTGCTTTTTACCGAAAAGATTTTGTTTTCAAGAGAAATGTCCTTTTTACTACGTTTTTATTAGCTTGCATTCTTGTTTGCTGGTTTGTCCGGTACAAATCTGGCAATCGATTTCTAACTAACTTCCCGAATAGCTAGACATTTGAAACTTTTAGCATAGCTCAGAACACGATGACAATTCATTATTTTAATACTTTGAGCCATCTTTCAGCAGAATTTAATGAGTTTTAAGCAAATTTTGCTATGCGGAAAGTTAGTTCGGAAAAAATCCGCAAGTTATTTTATTTGTTTTGCCATATCCAATATTTACGCAATCTTCATTTTGACGGGTCTCAAATTTGTGATAGATAAACATTGAATGACAGCAAAACAAGAAATATCGATTATATTATTTCAAATATATCGATGGCACGCTTAGATTTGGTGTTGGGGAGATCCGTTGTACAAAGATTTATCCTTTTATAGGTTTAAGATCAGCTCTCTGGATGGTTGTCATTTATGTGAAGTAAATAAATTCGGAACTATTTTTTTATTCACTAACATTATATATTATATTTCACAATAACAATTATATTATCCACATTACATAAAATTTAAAAACGTAGTATATAAAAAGTTCTTTTTATCTTGAAATTATTCAAATAATAAATTTCAACTTCTACGGTTCAAACCCGACTCTCCAAATTCATCCAAAAATATTGCATTTTTCTTGAGGTAACGGAAGCTATGCGATCGCTCTGTAAAACGAAAAACCTTTTAGGTCTCCTATTTAAAAAATTTCAAGACAGAAATCCGTTTCAGACATCAGGGAACATTTTTGGTTCCGTGTCTGCTTGTCGGTCTGCCGCTCAATTTTTTGCGAACTAACAGATCTTAAAAACTACCCGTCCGGTTTTATTAAAATTTGGGTGGTAGGTCATGAGTAGCCAATTGTTGGTCCCATATAAGTTTCAACCATCTGCGCTCATTTATTTCTCTTCCACATGCACACAAACATACATTTATTTACACCTATAGCTTCAAAAGTACTTATCTGATTTGCATGAAATTTTTATATTTTATCGAAAGTAGGTTGAAGATAGCCCTAGATTAATTTGAACCGTTTGCACTCTATCACTTTTGCTAAATTGATACTTTAATTTATGAAAAAAATCCAAACAACTTTGACAGATTAAAAAACGGGGGAATCAATTAAACAAATTAGACAATAATGGCTTGTAAAAGTACAAAATCAATAAAATACGTGATGGGATGCGAGGAAGCTATGTGCCACACCAATTGGCATTCTATTTTTCTTTGCTATTGTTTAAGTAATTATTGATTAAGTATTTTTACTTTTCTTCACCTATCGTATGAAAAGATGTATTTTCACCAAAATCTATTTGACCTAAAGTACTTAGCTTGCCTGTTTGAAGATTGAGGGGGTAGAAAAGACCTTAAGTCCTATTTTTAATCAGCCCATTCTACTATTTCTTAGAGAAATACAAGGGTTTAAGTCCCGCATAGGTATAAAACACCCCCAACTTATTAATGGCTTACAGGATTTGAGAAATGCTACTTAACATTCAGTCAATATTTTACTTTCTTTTTAGGGTCCTAAGTCAAAAAGGAGGACCCTTATACATTGTCAGATCCCTTGAACTTGTCCTTCTGATCTCAGAGCACCTGAGAGGACAGACTTACATACTGACAGGAAATGTTGAACGTAATGTTGAAATGAAAAAGTATCCGAACATTTTTATTCTATTCATTATACAAACAAAACTATAAAGATTATAACAAGATCTAGAAAATAACAGATATCTTAGATTAAATAACTGAATTTCCAATCTATGAAACGGGATACACAAAAAAAACAAAACCTTCATTTGGTTGTCTCTTGTCCTGTTGTGTACACAATGCACAACATTCGAGCTCTTTAACCCTCCCCTGCCTTCAAGAACACATAAGATAATAGAATCCACTAGAATAGTTGGAAAACCTCTATAAGGGGGGCTAAGGGGTAAAGGGCAAGATTTGGAAATCATCAAAGCGAGCAATACGTCAAAGTTCCTTTATACAATCATATCTTAAGCTATGTTTGGTTGATTATAACTATACTTTAAGAAAGACTAAATATTTGGGATACATACAAATATATTGAAAAAAAAAAAAAAAAAAAAAAATAATAATAATAATAATAATAATAAAATAAAAAATAGACAGCCAATTGGTGTGGCACATAGCTTTCTATCATGTACTGTATTGATTTAATGCTTTTACAAGCCATTATTGTTTTAATTGTTTATTTTTCCCCCGTTTTTAAATCTGGCAAAATTGTTTTGATTTTTTACATGAATTAAAGTATCAATTTATCAAAAGTTAGAGAGCGCAGACGGTTCAAATTATTTTAGGGCTAACGTCGGGTTACTTTTGATAAACTATAAAAGTTTCATATAAATCAGATAAGTACTTTTGAAGCTATAGGTGTAAATAAATGTATGTTTGTGCGCATGTGGAAAAGAAATAAATGGGCACAGAATGTTAAAACTTATATGGGACCACGATGGGCTATGACCTACCATCTAACTTTAAATAATTGAGAGACAAGTAGTTATTAAGAAATATTGAATATAATTGAGAGACAGACAAACCAAAAAATGCTCCCTGATGTCCAAAACGAATTACTGGCTAGAAATGTTTGAAATCGGAGACATAAAAAATGTTCGCTCTTCAGAACGATCACATATCTTCCATTACTTTCGGTACACGTATAGGATGGATTAACTACAGTCAGTTAGTTATTAGCTTTATTGCCAGTGAAGTATTCAGTATTAAGTATTCAGCTTTATTGCCAGTGAAGTATTCAGTATTATTGCCAGTGAAGTATTCAGCTTTATTGCCAGTGAAGTATTCAGTATTAAGAATGCAGTTTCATTGCCAGTGAAGTTTACAGTATTTAAGTATTCAGCTTTATTGCCAGTGAAGTATTCAGTATTAAGTATTTAGCTTTATTGCCAGTGGAGTATTCAGTATTTAGTATTCAGCTTTTTTGCCAGTGAAGGCAGGTATTTTTTACAAAGGTTAAAAAAAAATGTTATAAATAATAAAATAGTAGGAGCTAATTAATTTTAAATTGGAAATTGCCTAAAAGCTCAAGTTTTATCTCTTGTTTTGGACTTAGGAATAGAATAACGTTTAGAAGGGTCTATTAATTGGATTTGTTTGTTAATGAATGGGTTCCCTGGTTTAATTGGAACTGTGCTTTCATCAGTTGAAGGGCTCAGGTTCCTAACTCAAGGACATGCAGCAAAATCCAACGTGATTCATGCTGCTTCATTTTACAATATATATATATGTAACATTTAAACAAATGAAACACTTAAGTACCATTTTAAAGCCTTCTTTTTATATTGTTCTTTTTTTTATCTAGTTTTATGGGAAATTTTTTTATAATATATTTAAGGCAATACATCTACAAATTTCTTCTTCTAAAAAGCTATATGTTGCCTTCTTATTAACTTGCACCTTTGCCTTCTTAATGCTTGTAACACTTTCTTAGTCACAAAAAAAAATACAAAATTTAATAAGAAACTATATTAAAGTATTATTTTATAATAATTACACAGTTTAATCAACCAACATACTGAAATTGTCAGAATAAAGTAAAAAAAAAAAAAAAAAAAAAAATGTGTGAGCGAGTGAGAGAGATATGATAAAACAGCGTTGCCGAGTAATATACTGTGAAATATGAGTCTACTTAGAAGACAATGTGAAATGAAGAGGGGGTCCAGAGACTTGGTGAAAGCTTGGCACTGTTAGGCCTGAAGCGGCCATTATGAAAGACAAGGCCGACACAGTTATATGCCCACAAAATCCTCTCTCCGCGCCCTTCATGACTTTAAGGCTCTGTTCGAATAAGGACTCGCCTCAGCGTCTTCCAAAGATTTAGAGATCAACATATAAAATAGAGCTTCCTTTCCAGCGTATTCATTCACATTTACAAGATAAATCTGGCAAAATATATTACTTATTGGATAAGAAAAATTGTTTGTCTTAAAAAAAAAGACAGAGACAGAAAAAACAAAAACAACCGAATTTATAAAAAGGAAAACATGAATTAATTATTTAAGATATTAAATTATGGAGTGTATTGATATATAATTACAAGATAAAAATAAATTTTTATATACTACGTTTTTAAATTTTTTGTTAAATCGTATGTAATGTTGATAATATAATTGTAATTGTTATATAGTATATAATGTTATTAAAAAAAAAAATGTTCTGAATTTATTTACTTCACATAAATGACAACCACCTAGAGTAGAGAGCTGATCTTAAACCTATAAAAGGACAAATCTTTGTACAATGGATTTCCCCAACACCAAATCTAAACCGTGCCATCGATATATTTCAAATAATAGAATCGATATATTTCCTGCTTCGCTGTCATTCAATGTTTATCTCTTATTTATAAAATCACAAATTTTAAACTCGTCAAAATGAAGATTGAAAATATGGGACATGGCAAAACAAATAAAATAACTTGCGGATTTTTTCCGAACTAACTTTCCATAAAGCAAAATTTGCTGAAACCAATTAAATTCTGCTGAAATATGGCTAAAAGTATTAAAATAATGCATTGTCATCGTGTTCTGAGCTATGCTGATAGTTTCAAATGTCTAGCTTTTCGGGAAGTTAGTTAGAAATCGATTGCCAGATTTGTACCGGACAAACAAACAAACAAACAAGAAAGCAAGCTAATAAAAACGTAGTAAAATAGAAATTCTGTTGATGTCATCAATGAATATAGAATATTTAAAATAAGGCCAATATAATACGTCGAGACAACCCTGCATTTCCATCAAATTTAATCATATCCTGAAATAACATTAACATTTTAAATAAAATAGAATTTCAAACAATTATTTCATAAAATAATATTGTTTACCCCCCCCCCCCCCCCCCTTCGGACGTTATAACTCTATTTACCAGAACTTACAGATAATAAATCTATAATAGATTAAATAAATTTGAGCAATAACATAACACTACAAGTGTCAATTAATTTGACAGTACTTGTATTTGCAATGATATACTAGGAAAACTTCAAGCTAAAATACACTGAATTGTGCAGACACACATGGGACCAAACATGTTTCGTCAAGTCTAAAATGAATTTCTTAAAATTTTGAAATCTCTCTCTGGCTTAGAATTTTTGAAATCGGAGATAAAACATTTTCGATCTTCAGAACGATCACATAAGTTTTGTTACCTTTGTTAAGCACGGATACAAAACTAAAAAATAAACTATAGAATAAACAAAGACCAAGTAAGGAATAGTTATTCATAAGGTAAATCCACGAACTAAAGTAGAAATGTCAGTGTGTATTACAATATACAGGGTGGTCCAAAAGTCTACCCCCCCCCCCCCCCCCTCTTAACTTTTGAACGGTTTGAGATAAATTAATGAAACTTGGGGGATCTCTACTATGCAAAGGGAAAATTGTTTTCATGCAATCGCCTACTAGGGGCAACCACCCACTTTGCCCCCAGGCCACCCAACTTCAGAATTTCAAATTGGAATGTATATTTTTGTTAGCATATTTGGATTCTACGGTGAAAAAAAATAAACTTTTACTTGAAACTATTTTTTATACTTCCAATATTTTGCCCCCTATAGGGGGGCAAAGATAGCAAAATAACCTTTCCGATAATACGCTGTGAAATCTAAACAGTTAGAGATAAATTAATGAAACTTGGGGGATTTGTTCCTTGTAAAGGGAAGAGCCTTTTGGACCACCCTGTATAAATGTATCTTTTTTGGTATCATCATATAAAATAATATATTACCTTATAAATATTAGACCGTCTAGGGAAGAAATATTACCTGAGGTTACTTCAGCACCTGAAAAAGGAGAAAGAAAATTGAATAACTAATATATAACAGATTAAAACTGATTAGATTAATTTAATGAACTCTAATCTTATAAGAAAATTACAAGATAAAAAGAACTTTTTATATACTACGTTTTTACATTTACTTTGATAATATGATTATCATTGTTATATATAATGTTAGTGAAAAAAACATCATATGAACGTGTATATTGACCAGGTGGTCAATATACACGGGTGGTGACTTTAGCAGGTTTTACTGTATAATGTTAGTGAAAAAAAAATAGCTCCGAATTTATTTACTTCACATAAATGACAACCATCTAGAGAGCTGATCTTAAACCTATAAAAGGACAAATCTTTGTACAACGGATCTCGCCTACACCGAATCTAAACCGTGCTATTGGTATGCCTTTTGTGTAGGGACAGTAAGAGAAGAAAAGGAAAAAAATGTGTACAAGTAAAGAAGTACAGATGCAGAAATATTAAACCGATACCTAGGACACAAGTGTAAACAAACCTGGTTGTCACACGTCAATTAATTAATTTCTTTGTTTACTTTTCCTTTTTCACTGGCATTCAATGTTTATCTCTTAATAAAAAAATCATAAATTTGAGACCCGCCAAAATGAAGATTGTAAATATTGGACATGTCAAAACAAATAAAATAACTTGAGGATTTTTTCCGAGCTAACATTCCATACAGCAAAATTTGCTGAAAACGAATTAAATTCTGCTGAAAGATGGCTAAAAGTATTAAGATATTGGCAGTGTCATCGTGTTCTGAGCTATTCTAAAATTTTTAAATGTCTAGCTACTCGGGAAGTTAGTTAAAAATCGATTGCAAGATTTGTACTGGACAAACAAACAAACAAGAAAGCAAGCTAATAAAAACGTAGTAAAAAATCGCAGGGAAGTACTTGCATCCTAGTACGTTTTTGGATTTCTTTGGTTACTAGGCATATACGTTTTTAATATGCTGAAATAACTTTTAATTATTTCCCATTCCGCTCTATATAAGCCCCCCCCCCCAAAAAAAATAGAGTAAGGAGAGTAGAGTAGGGGTCTCTAGTTCGATCCCCTGGGGGGTCACAATGTTTTTTATCGGAAATATCGAAAAGTAAAATTATTTCTTTTTAAATTTTCATTGCCCCACCATAAGGTATTGGCGTGAATTAGTTCATAATTTTAGGACTAGCCATTACAGGGTGGTTAGGGTGGGAGGAACATTTTTTGGGGGTAAAACTGTGGCGTTATAAATGAAATGCAATATCGGTAGTAAAAAGCACAATACTCATAAAATGTTATATATTATGTTTGTAATCTACTCTTTAGTAGCTTTCATTTAATACCCCTCTCGAAAATTAAAAAAAATAAAAATGTTGACCTTAGCACATTATCGCGGTATTAGGGATTACGCATGTGCATATTAAATGTTTAATTTCTCAATATTTTTCCTATGTATGAGTAAAAAAAGTTACGCATGTATTTCAAATTTCGATGCTCTAGCACGAATGGTTTGTGGTATATGAAACAAAGTACGACGGACGGACTGACAAATCACCCTGTAATAATGGGTTTGAGGATGATCTACCAATAAAGATGATCTACGCATAAGAGTTTCGAGGATGATCAACCAATAAATATGATCTACGCATAAGAGTTTCGAGGATGATTTACCAATAAAGATGATCTACGCATAAGAGTTTCGAGGATGATCTACCAATAAAGATGATCCACGTATAAGAGTTTCGAGGATGATATACCAATAAAGATGATCTACGCATAAGAGTTTCGAGGATGATCTACCAATAAAGATGATCCACGCATAAGAGTTTCGACGATGATCTACTAAAATTAAAAAACCAAGTTAATCTGCCCTAGTTAATCCTGTCTCCTATAACTTCTGTAAAATGATATTAATCATTTAAAATAGAGTTTAAAAAGTCAATAAACCACAGCAAAAGTTATTTAATTAGGGAAAAAAGTAATTTAAAAAAAGAGAAGGGAATCGTTACAAACTTAATTGAATCTAACTTTAAGTGCAAGTTAGCTATTTATTCATTTTTCAATTCAGGAAATTAATAATTAATTCTTATTGACAGAATAAAAGTTTATAAACTTGTTTACTTAATATTTCAGGTTATGTGTTCTAGCCTTATTTTGTTCGTTTTAATAATAAACATTACATTCTAAATAGTATATTTTAACATAAATTTATCAGACCTAAAAATATTATTTTAATATGTTAAGTGAAATGTTTCAGATACCTTTCCATGCGAAAACACAATATCGTGAAAAATTGATATAGGTTATTTTATCAACTATTTATAAGAATATTCTTTAGGCAACACCCCAAAAAAAAATACATATTCAATTTTAACTATATTTAGCTGTAATATAACCTCTAATTATTGAGATAATATAAGACAAACCTCGACTTGAAAATGTTGCAACTTACGAAATCAATTCGTAAAAATGTTGTTTCTTTAAATATTAATATTATATACATTTTAACATTCTCGCATTAAGAAAAAGCACAATGCGAAAATTCGATTTTCATGGATTTAAACGTTTTGAGGTCCCCTGAGTCCAAAAAAGTAGATTTTAAAAAATGTCTGTAGTCTTTTCTGGTACGTGGAGCCTAAATTGCTGAGCAGATTTTGATGAAATATGGCATGCGGGTTCAGAAAATAATATGATGGGTGAATTCGAGAAATTAATTTTAAAACTCTGATAACCCGTGAAAAAAAAAAAATGAAAAAAGGCTTCGACGATTTTGATTAATACAATTTAAAATTAAGTATATTTAAATACGAATCTAACCATATAAGTCGTTTTCCCAGGAAAAATCTAGTTCCCGAGAAAATATCTTTAAGCGCGGAAGGTGAGAGGCCGGGTTCGATTCCCCTCTAGGGAAAAGTTATTTTTAAGATAATTATAACATTTAAAACAAAAATAAAACATATACGTCGAGTTTAATGCCTTAAAGGATTATTCGTCCCAAATTCCAAGATTTGTTTAAAATTCAATTTTTAAGTTTTTGGTAGTTTTCATACTACGGAAAGTTAAATTTTAATTTAAATCAAATTATAATTATTATTAACTACGGGAAACAGACAGTGAAAATACACTCCAGCGCCGGGATTTGAACCACGGGCCTCTATATTTCCAGTATAGCGCTCTTCCATCTAAGCTACGCAGGAGAATGATTTTTCACTACCGTAATCGATAACTAGTCCCGAATCCAAGCTTTCAATATTCATATACATTTAGACAGTCAATATTTATGACATTAGAACTAAACCAAGAATTAACGCTTATAATTATAAAGTACTCAATTAGTACCTGTACTGAATATTGAAAGCTTGGATTCGGGACTAGTTATCGATTACGGTAGTGAAAAATCATTCTCCTGCGTAGCTTAGATGGAAGAGCGCTATACTGGAAATATAGAGGCCCGTGGTTCAAATCCTGGCGCTGGAGTGTATTTTTCACTGTCTGTTTCCCGTAGTTAATAATAATTATAATTTGATTTAAATTAAGATTTGTTTAAAATAAAAGTCTAATACCTTTTTCACTAGACCGCTTACAAAAGTGAGATTGTAATGTCCATACACCAGCAACTGTTTTCAGCTCGAAAATGTATTTTATAAAGTCAATATGAAACGGAGACGTTATTGTGCTCATGATATTAACGATACAAATTTGAAAAAAATAATTGCAACCATAATATTCCGCAATGTTCTAAAAGGCGCAGCAAAACAATTCCCACTAAATATTCAAGAATTCTTATATCTTATAATTCTTCTGCATTAGTACTCATATCGAATAAAAGATCTTTTCAAATGCAGCAATAAATGTTCTGTTTTATTTTTGTCTTATCTAACATAGTTTTGAAGTTTTCAAGTAATTTAACTTTGAATTTATTTACCTTCCCCCCCCCCCGCCATAGCTCTTAGAGGATAGCCCGACGAAGACGCTTTATTTCTTTTTGAATAAACTCATGCTGATTCATGTGTTTGATTCTGAAGCGAAATTGGACACGCTCGGTCTCGCTCAGGCGGGAGTCCGAGCAAACTTTTTCATTAATTAGAGTAATTTATTTTGTAAATTACAATAATAACACAAAAAATAGCTTTTTGTGTTATGTTTAGCTAATGTTACAAAAGAAAATGGGAAGAGAAGGATTGAAGCCGAATTACAAAAGTTCAACTTCCGGAATAATAAGTTGCGGGAACGATCTCATTTCGTAAATCGATATTGGTCTATATATATATATATATATAAAATTAATTTATGGTCTTAAAGTAGTCGTATTACACTTCTTTATTGTACCCCATTGTCTAAAGTCTAAACCATATAAATGAAATGTTTTTCGTTCCAAAAATATATAAGTGCAGAACACTAAATAATGAAGGATTGCATATGACAAATTACATCGGATCGAGCGGAATACAAAAAAAATAAACAATGGGTAAAAGGATGTGGTTAGAGTTAAACAAACAGCTTAACCCTGTTGTCGGGGCTTAACTGGCTTGTTTATCCTAACCATTGGAATCGAAACACAAGTTTAGCTTATAAATTACTTCTTTTTATGGTTTTTGTTAGTTTTATATCTTTTGATATAAAACTAACATAACAGAAAAAGAAAGAGAGATAGAAAATAAAGCAGAACAGTATACATGAAATTCAAAAAACTGTTTTGACCATAGATATTAAAACTCAAATATTATTCTCTCGAATAGAACTTGTGTTATGGTTATTTTATTCAATTATATTTATTACATATACTGCATTCAATTTATTCAGTTCCAGGCTATATTAACTTGTAAAAATATGTGTATATACATAATATATCATTTTGTGGTGAATAAGAGCTAGAGAAATATAATACATCTAACTGACATAGGAAGCTGCTTCTAAAGCCAAACACTGAATAATAATAATAAATTGGGTTCGATTGCTGAAAGGCTGGGATATATTATATACTAATCATAAATGTTGATATATATATATATATATATATATATATATATATATATATATATATATATATATATATATATATATATATATATATATATCAGCAATGTAATACCGTGTTTTTGCACACTGAAATAAGGTTCTCACTTAACAAATTGTGTATATATATATATATGAGTGAAGGTCGTTGTGCGGCAACAAGAGTATCGTGCTCCTGTTTGTTCGTTGATTTAACTTATTTTTTTATAATCTTGTGGAATGATTATTATATGCAATTGATTAGTGAAAATTTCTCAACACGATGACTATGTTACTTTAAGTTCGAAGTTCAGAAATTAAGTGTAAAGTTGACTTTCGTACAGTGCCAGTGGAAACACATGCTACCTTTAGAGAAAGTTTAATACATTTTTTAACCTGTGAACGATTTACGCATTACAACTCGACTGAGAGGTAATATCTTTCAATTAGGCGGTTACTGGTATAATTGACACTAAAGTTTATATTCGTGTATGTGTTAGTTTTAACAAAAATAATTCGATAATAACCTAAGTTTTTAAAAACAATATCATAGAAACTCATATAGGAAAAGAGTTTCTCTGCCATATGTAAACATCTCCGTAGCGCAGTCGGCTAAGGCGCTTGAATTTTAACACGATTTGGTTTAATGATCTCGGGTTCGAATCTTGAAAGGACGCAAGTATTTTATATCCGTGTATCGTTGAGATTTTTCAGTGATGACACTTTGTGAAAGTAAATATTTACAGTATTATTAACTAAGATATTGATAAAGCCATAGTATTTACTGATAAGCCATCATTGACTTGAAAAATAAATATACCACGGTTTAGGTGAAAAACATAAATAGTAACACTTCCAAATTAATACGAAAGAATTATGGACCGGCAATAATTATTTAATAAATTATTTTGCATGGATAAATACCTAATTAATACAAGCGTCAAAAGAAATAGAACCCAGCTGTCCCCAGAAATGGCCGATCCAGAAAATAAAAGATTTCAACCCAGCAGAAGGGACTGCGTCGGTTCGATGTCAGCAGCAGAACTGCAAAATCTGATTAGTAGCAGTATAGTTAGTAATGTTGGAGCCCTACTAGACGAAAAACTCAGCTTATTAGCCACAAAAGAACAGGTCGAAGAAATAAATAAAAAAGTATCAACACTAGAGAGAGAAAATACAGAATTAAAACAAAGATTGGACGCCATCGAACATCTTAACTATTTTCAAAGCAGAAAAATCGAAGGTTTAATAAATAATTCTCAGAAAAATAATCTAATATTTCAAGGGTTGACTCTTCATGCCGAAGACAACGCGCTGGAGGTAGTGAGAAGATTCTGCGTAGAGATATTAGGAACAAATGAAAATATTCAAATTACCAAGGCGTTCAAGATTGGAAAAGAAACCAACTTCGGGTCAACAACCAAAATTAAAGCTTCCTTTCGTGATGAACAAGATGTGCTCTATATTTTAAAGAGTGGTCCTAAACTTAGAGGCACAAACTTTTATGTTAGTAGAGACTACGAATTTAATTATAGAAAGAGACGAGGAAAGTTGTTCGCCATTAGAAAAGAAATTATAAAAAATAACAAAAACGTTAAAATAAAAATAAGAGACGATAAAATATACTTAGATAATACAGAATTCGTTTGGAGCGATAATGAAGGGCTAACGACCCAAGGAACTAAAGGAACTTCTAAGCTAAATGAAATAGTCGGGGCAGATATGTCCGAATTTCTCGAAGTACTCAATGCCGGAGCAACTCAAAATCAACCGCAACAGTCCATGTGACAACAAAAGAACCTCCAACATACATCAACTAACTGTTTATCCTCACAACCCAATCCACATGCCTTATCCAACCAGGTCATCGTTGAAAACTCAAACATCATAAGATTGCTTTCATATAATATATGCGGCTTAGCTGGTAAAATAAACAACAAACAGTTTATAAAGTATATAAATTCTTGCGACATTTTTTGTCTACAAGAAACGTTTATCTTAAAGAATGACTTAGAAATTTACGAGAAAATATTCCCTAACTTTAAAATACATTGTAAACCGGCCATAAGATCAAACCTATTAGGAAGAGCAAGTGGAGGGATGATGAACGGCATTAGAAAATCTCTAATAAAAGAAAAAATACTCACATACTTAGAAATTAATAATGTTCCTCTGATTAAACTAAAGCTGGAAGAAGATGTCATTCACATTCTTCCAGTGTACCTAAATTGTAATTCTTGGTTAGATTGTTTCAGTAACTTGTCAGATTTCCTTTCAAATAACTTAGACCTAGAAATACTAATAGTTGGAGATATTAACGCTCGATTAGGTGCAGGACAAATCATAAATGACGACTTCTTTCAGATCTGCGGCTCAAACATATTTCAAAGCAGAAAGTCTAAAGATTTAGTAATCAACCACAATGGGAAAAGATTTATGAACGCATGTGAAGAGTACAACTTAATTATTTTGAATGGTAGAACTAAAGGAGACCCAGGCGAGTACACTTTTATTGGTCCTAACGGTAACTCCGTAATAGATTTCGCTTGTATTTCAGCAACTAGCCTTCATCTGATAAACGACTTTTCAGTAGATCCACAATGGTACTCAGACCACATGCCTATAAAAGTAACTTTTGAAGGAAAACTAAGTAAAAATGACAATATATGTTTACCAGCACCAATTCCACCAAAAATAAGTTGGACCAAACAAGACGATTTATCCTATAAGTTTAAGATCGATAAGTACATTAATAGCCAGGAAGAAGGTAATTTAAACTCAATAAATAACTTCATGCACAGTTCTTTGAGTAAAGAGAGCATTGAAGAGATGGCCAACTATATCATAAACAGCGTCAAGCAATCTTCAAACATGGGAAACCTGAGGACAAAAAGAGAACATAAACACGGTAAAAAACCATGGTTTGATAAACAATGTCGAAAATACCGAAATACTGTCTTCTTTTTACTTAATTTAAACAGGGAAAAATGGTCTACACACAGATATAAACAATATAAAGAAGCTGTCTGGAAATACAAGCACTTATGTGATAAAAAGAAAAGAGAACACCATATGGAGGAGGTAAACAAGCTATGTACTGTGAAAGATTCTAAACAATTTTGGCAAATAGTCGGGTCATTCAAAATGAAATCAAACACATTGGTAGACTGCATTAGCGTAGATAAATGGGTGAGCTTTTATAAAGGGATATTCAACCAACACAGTAATATCAGATCAATAGAATATACAGAAACTTTCAACGAAGTTCCGTTTCTAGACAAAGAGTTTTCAATAGACGAACTACAAACTGCCCTACGAGCGGCCAAATCGAATAAAGCCCCAGGAATAGACAGAATTCCGGTAGAATTCTTTCAACATGCGACGAATGATTTTTGTACTTTAATACTGAAATTATTTAATGGAATATTCACGAGTGGCTGTTTACCGGAATCATTTAAGTATTCTATAATTAACCCGATCTACAAGCGAGGAGACTCAACAGATGTCGGCAACTATAGAGCTATTTCACTCCTTAATGCATTGGCTAAACTGTTTTCCAGCATTCTACTTAATCGCATGGCTGAGTGGATTGAACAAAATAAGATTTTATGCGAGAACCAAGCCGGTTTCCGAAAAGGTTACTCTACGGTAGACAACATTTTTAGTCTGGTGTCAATTATTAAAATCTTACACAAGAGAGGAAGGAAGAAGGTGTATGCTTTTTTTGTAGACTTTTCCTCCGCCTTCGATTCCATAAATCGCCAGAACTTATTTTACAAACTAAATAGTTTAGGATTTTCTAACAAAGTAAGTAATGTTATTAAAAACATGTATACAGGTACCCGGTCATGCGTTTTGAATAAACACGGATTATCTGAATGGTTTGACAATGAGGTGGGATTAAGACAAGGTTGTTCATTAAGTGGGCTCTTGTTTGCTCTTTATATCAACGACATTGTGGAGTACATCGGTCACGGAGTAGATATCAACGGTAAAGCAATTAACATCTTATTATACGCAGATGATTTGGTCCTGTTGGCAGACAACCCTGCAAAACTTCAAAAAATGATAAATGCATTAGAACAATACGTAGATCTATGGAACCTCAAAATTAACATGGAAAAATCCAAAATTATGATTTTTAGACAGGGTGGACGGACTGGAAATAAAAATTGGGTTTTTAAGAAACAATTTATAGGTATAGTTAATAAATATAAATACCTGGGAATCCTATTAACTCCAAAATTATCTTTCACGGCACATTTAGAAGACAAAGTTAAGTCAGGAAAGCTAGGGCTACAGACTGTCTGGAAAAAATATTTAGCAGATAACTCTGTAAATCTAGCAGCAAAAGATAAAGTGTTTAAAGCAGTTATGAGGTCCACCGTTACTTATGGTGCTGAAATTTGGGGATACACCGTAAATGAGATATTGGAAAACTACCAACGATATTATTATAAAAGGCTACTCGCAGCCCATTCTACCACCCCTAACTACATGTTAAACCTGGAGACTGAAATAACAAATCTAAATGAATACGCTTTCC
This sequence comes from Gerris lacustris, assembly GCA_951217055.1. Classification (NCBI taxonomy): domain Eukaryota; kingdom Metazoa; phylum Arthropoda; class Insecta; order Hemiptera; family Gerridae; genus Gerris; species Gerris lacustris. The sequence goes on from OX578281.1 coordinate 14,717,415, forward strand.
TACAACATGTCAATTACATAGAAAAAGTACTTTTCCTTGACGGCGACCGTTTGCCTAATTTCCTTGCCAAAGAAACCGTAAGAGCAAACTGTTTTTGGTTTCAAACGTGGAGTACTCTTTGCAGGCAACAAGAGGTAGACTTCCGACATCAATGGGAATCGAGAATAGTTTGGAGACTAGACATTCTAGAAGCTACTAAGAAAATAAGTTTTGAAAATGTCAGAAAAATAGAAGAACGCGCTAGAAACGGCAACTTTTGTCAACACTACCGCTTGCTAAAGTATTCAGCACTACCTGAATTCGGATATTTTAGCGACCAACAAAAGCTTGAAAACATTAAAATAATTTTCAGAACACGCACGGGAACCTTGAACTTAAATTACAGATCATGGCGGAAAACAGAGTTAGATAAAAATAAATGTCAACTGTGCAACTTACAAGCGGACGAAGACGTGTACCATTTTATTGCCATATGCCCGATATTAAGATGCTATCGAAGAACTTGGTTTGGCAAAGACTCGCTTTCAATGGATGAAATGGTGGATTATTTGAATGGAAAGTCGTGGGAAACAATTATAGGTTACGTAAAAATTGCTACAAAATATAGATATGAACTGTTGTCCTATATGAATTATTAATATTATCACACTTACTCTTAATATTGATCAATAGATAAGATGAAATAAACAAAACAAAACTGCAGCTTGCTTATAAATTAAATTATAACAATATATGAAGTAAATAAATAATGTCTTATTTAAAAACTAAAATATTATATTAATCATTATTAATCAATGAATTATTTATTATTAAATTAATTATTAAATATTTAAATTAATTATTAAAAATTTAAATTAATTGTTAAAAATTTAAATTAATTGTTAAGTTATTTATTAGTTATTATTCATTATATTATAAAAATATAAATTATATTATTTATTTATTATATTATATTATTAATTATTCATTATATTATATTATAAATTATATATAAAATACTAAATGAAATTATATAATTATGTAAAGCCTTCACTCCCCCCCTGACGACTGTGATCATAGGGGGTATAATATATATTTGTTTAACTTCCTTTTTGTACATTATTATAAATATATATATTTATTTATTTATTTATTTATTTATATATATATATATATATATATATATATATATATAGTATAGAACACTAAATAATGAAGGATTGCATATGACAAATTACATCGGATCGGGCCGAATACAAAAAAAATAAACAATGGGTAAAAGGATGTGGTTAGAGCTATTACAGCGAAACTAATTAATGTGGTTATTATGAATAATGTTCAGTCATTATATATGATAACTATTGAATTTAGTCATAGTGGTTATTAAAGCTTAATTAATCACTATATCTAGTCATTATGCATAATATCTGACCCAAGTCAGAGAATGTGATAATATGTATTAATCATTTTGTCTAGCTATTATGTATAATAACTGTTGGACTTTGAAATAGTACATTACGCGTCGAGTGCGGAAACTATTGTTTTGCATGCGAGTGTGGAGTTTGCACCCGAGCGACAGCGAGGGTAGTAAAACCACACGAGCAATGCAAAATGCCGTTTTCGCACGAGTTGCGTACCGTACTTATCTACGATTGTTAGATTTAAATAATAAATACAGAAAAAAAATAAACTTGCTGTATGTAAGTTCGTATCTCTCTCTCTTGATAAAGATGGCATTAATTCTTGAGTTGTATTTTTTGGCGAATTAATTATTTCTGGAGGAGTATTATTCTCCACATTTTCGTCAAAGTCACTTGATTCACTCATTGTTTTTTACTAAAAACTCTATATAAACAGTTACTTTAATAAATGAACAGCAAATTAGTTTTGTTAAATGTAAACAAACTCGCTAATCGTGCGTAAAGCTGAAGAATTCCTCTTCTTTACCACGCTAGCGTGGTAAAGAAGAGGAATTATTCAGAACTATGAGACGCGCATGCGCAATGAATACAAGTACGTAAATAATCACTATCTACGCATCTAAACAAAGATATAATGTTTATATTTCCTATCAATCGTAGATAAAATTATTAACATGCTTTTCTTTACTATACTAAGTACCTATAATATATTATAAATAAAAAAAAGTTGTACATAAACAAGTTTAAAATAAAAAAGTTATATATACATCATACTTTATTCACCAAATTTTTTTTCCAATTTTTAAGTTTTTGGTAGTTTTCATACTACGTAAAGTTTAAATTATAGTTTAAATCAAATTATAATTATTATTAACTACGGGAAATAGACTGAGAAAAATACACTCCCGGCGCTGGAGTGTATTTTTCTCAGTCTGTTTCCCGTAGTTAATAATAATTATAATTTGATTTAAATTTAAAAAAAAAATATTTTTAAAAAAGGGCTAAATAAGAAAAATACTCTGCCAATTAATGTGGCACATAGCTTCCTCGCAAAGAAAAGACCGAATTAAGAAAAATACCTCGATAAAAATAATCAAAAAGTTAGAACGGCGCGGCACTGTTCCAGTAAATATTTAATAAAGTTGAAGAAATTTAAACAATTGTTGGAGAAACAAAGCCTCCAACAAGCACCAAAAGTTAGCGCACATATAATTAATTTAATAAACAAAATAAATATGAAACTGCAACCAAATCGTAGAAACCGCTGTATACATTTTTTTTTTTTGTTTTACCCTCCTCAAAAATAACACAAAATAGAATATAACAAAAATTAATCTACTATGCAAGAGCTTTTCAACGATACACAATACACATCATATTATAAAAGATTAACTTTAACATTTGTACCCCTGTACTCTGAGGTACCAAAATTATATTTTTAAAAACAAACAATACAAAAGCGCATTCATTTAACTAATAAATACATATAAATAAAAAACCTAATATCAAAAAAGTATTTAAACCCTTTAACCAACCTGTATCGATAAGTTAAGTGTTATCGTGTATTTTTTGTTATTGAAAAATCAGGTCATAATTATACTACGGAATAAGGATACTATAATTATAATTTAAGGATACTACGGATTTTTTGTTGATTTTTCTTAAGCTCGCGAAATAGATGAGTATGTGCCCCAACAATATTGTTATTAGCCTTATTGAAGAGCTCGAAGGGCCTTAAGATATCTATTGTACGAGTATATAACCTTTAGAAAGCTACGTTTTCTTAATCTTCTATAAAAATATATCTATTTTATTGTAACTAAGTTTCTTTATAGTATTACTTGAAACTATAAAGTTCAATAACATGTCAAGAAGTTCTTATCATAGATTCAACTACACATAGAATAAAAAATAGATAAGTTTTCTTCTCCAATCTAAAAAATCAATTATAAAGAGAAAAGTATCCGGATTAATTTTCAACTTTTTGTTTCACTTAAAACTTTAAGCGGTTAGCAAGTTTTAATTAAATCTGAAATTTCTATTACACAGTGGTTATTTATTTAATAGTTAAAAACATTTAGGAACTGAATCAATTGAGAATATAAATAAAATTGTATTTAATCAATTTGTAAAATTTTTCTTAAGTCGTTTTTAAATGTATATTAATGTAAAATGTATATTAATTATGTGCATTAATTATGTATATGTATTTTCATCAGAAGTTTTAAATACTTTTGCTTCCGAGCTTAAAGGAAAGGAGAAAGGTAAAGGAAACTATGTGATCGTTCTGAAGAACTAATAATTTTTATCTCTCGATTTAAAACATTTCAAGACAGTAATCCATTTTATACGTCAGGGAGCATTTTTGGTTCAGTGTCTTAAATTTATGTGAACCAATATATCATTAGAAATACTTTTTTTTACCAATTTTAATGAAACTTAAATGGTAGGTGATAATTAGCCCATTGTTGGTCCCATGTAAGTTTCAACCTTCTGCGCTCATTTGTTTCTCTTCCACATACGCACAAACATACTTTAATTTACACCTATATCTTCAAAAGCACATATCTGATTTCGATGAAATTTGGATGGCTTATCGAAAGTAGCCAGCAGATTAAATTTAACCAACTGCTCAAAATCAAAATAATTTAGGCAGATTTAAAAAACGAGAGGAAAATTAAAATAAATTTGACAATAATGGGTTGTAAAAGCATAAAATAGGACATGAAGAAGCTATGTGTCACACAAATTGGCAGAATTTTTTTATATACACCACAATTAACAATGATATTATATAGGGCGTGAAAACATCGATGCGATGTTTAAATGTGAAAATGTGTCATCTGTTATCCACCCAAGATTATTGTTGGTGTTTATACCATGGTCCCAAGGTGGTGAGAGCCTTAAACCTCTTTAGACACACTGATCCCCCAGCTGCTTTTAGGGATTACACCTGAAGTTCTCAAAACACCATACCTTAGTTTACTCACGCTAAAAGAGGGTTACAAATGTCTTCAAGACTATTAATTTTAGGTGTTTCAAATTTTGCACTCTATTATAAACTAAAAGGTCCCATATTCACTTCAACTTTTCCGCAACCGTGTCTTTCAACCTGGTTCAACAACTGTTAAAACTCTAACTGGTTGACATAACATTACACTCGGCCCAAATATATCAAAAGGTTTTGATACCCTTTAACATTGCTGTTCAACTTGTGATTCGGTCTCTCAACCACCCCATACACTTTCCAACTTCAACTACAACACAACCAAGTTGGACAAGTTGAAGTGTTTATGGGGCCCTTAAGATTGTGGCGCAACATCCCGTGGAGGCTTCAGGACTGCCAATAACACATATTTATCACTCTCAATAACGAGTAGACTTCATTAAAAATGACGTATTTATAAAATATTGGAGCATTTATGGTATGAGATTAGTGCTAGAGCTTGTAGTAGAGCAGTGAGGACGAGCCATTTGTTCGAAGGAATTAGGCCCTGTCAACCCCGAATGGAGTTCAGCCAATTCATATACCAATGTAGCCAAAGTATGGTTTCGAACCTAGGACCTTGACCTTGATTCATAGAGAAGTGACCAAACCTTTAAGATCATAATTACTCTAAACCCTTTTAACATGGATATGTTTTAGCCGTGGAGTACAGAAGAAATTTTCGTCACGAAAAAAAGAACATGAAAAATGTGACGATTTGAAATATAGTGCCTGGGAGTTAGGATTTAACAGGAGGTCAAAAGATTTTCATTTATAGTACAATATTTTGACGATAGGCAGGCTTGTTTCAATAAAGGACATGCAACAATGTGACGCTCCTAAATGTTGCACCAGAAAGTTAGAATACAACAGGAGAAAGATAGGGTTTCACTTGAATTCATTGTATTACTACAATTCACAGATAAAAACACCACTCTAAATTTTATATAAAATTATATCAGAGCTTCTAGCAGTCAAAATGGATTAATATTTGATAATTACACATCTTAAGATCCATCTACAATATCAATTAGACTCAACGGTGGGCAACCCCCGGCCCGCGGGCCAATTGCGGCCCGCGGAAAGATTCTATCCGGCCCGCGAGATATTTTATAAATAAAGAAGTAATTTTAATAATTTATTTTTTAAAATGTTATAAGAAAAAGTTTGTTATCAAGTAAAGTGTGTTAAACATCGTTGTATATTCATCCCTCACCATAACTGAAATCGAAGCTATTCCAGAAACATTTAAAATGGAATTATTGAATCTCCATAAAAGAGTCAATTTAATTTTACATCTTTCCATGAGTTTTACAAAAATCTGTCGACGGAAGAATTTCCAAATTTAGTTGACAAGTATATTTACTTTTTATTTGGATCAACATATCAACAGCTTTTCTGCAAGATAAAGTACTTTAAATCCAGATGCGCATTTGAAGAACAACTTGTGTACATCACTAAAATTGAACCAGATGTTGAAATGATTTTGAAACCAATACAGTATCATACATCACAATATTTTTTTCAAGTTTCAAATTCTTTATTATATTCTTTCATAGTTTCAGTTTTAATTTTCAATACATATTTCACATGTAGAAATTAACTTCTTTTTTTATTTATTTCTTATTTCCTGACTAAACAAATTACAGGTGTCAAAGAAAGATGTCAATAAACTACTATTGACACACACACACACACACACACACACACACATATATATATATATATATATATATATATGCGCACTACTGTGGCCCGCAAAAAAAATAGTAACATTTATTTTGGCCCCTTCTATAAAAAAGGTTGCCCACCCTTGAATTAGACAAATCTAAACTGATTTTCTCCATATAAAATACATTGAAAAGTCGATATGAGGATTCAATGCCCAAAAACATATCCACATGATTCAATGTTTTTTCATGAAATGAGTATTGATATTAATTATTAAGTATTTTTGAAGAAAAAAAATTACTTATTATTGGTAAAGCAGAGACTAAAAGCTACGAAAGGGAATGGTTAGAAACAAAGGGTTGCAGGTAATACAAGATATTACCACTAAAAATAAACACAATGAAAACCAGATGGCTATTAGGACTGAGCAGGACCAACCAGAGAAATTTGGTTGGAGTGCTAACTGGACACTGCAGGCTCAGGAGACATCTGGAATTACTAAAGGTATAGGAGGACCCCAAATACCCAGTGTGTGGAGAGGAGGAGGAAACAGCCTACCATTTCCTCGGGATGAGTGAAGAATATGGGAGATTGAGCTTTCATATCTTAGGGAAGGGAGGAATTGGGGTAGAGGGACTTAATACACTGAAGTGGCAAGACATTCTTTCCTTCATAATCCAAACAAAAAGGTTTGAGAGTGAAGCGGTGGTGGTGGTTTGATGGGTGTGGAAACGTCTGGGGTAGGCAGAAAAGATCCAAATTTGGTCTGATGCTAGGCTAGGCCTCCTCGTCCCCTAACTACAACTAATACTACAAGCTACGATTTACACACTTTGCACATATTCCTTGGCAGAAGAGAGCAATGTTACAGAAAAAAACTAAATTCTACATTTGGCAGAAGAATTACTAACTAGTCAGTCAAATCCATATATCAGCAATATAATATTAAAGATAAACATTTAGCAATCTTGTTTAATTTCGAATCAATAGAAGCCAATCTATTGAGTTGGTCGCTCACTTTAATCGTAATTAACTACAGCTCGTAAAGCCTGTAATTTAATTCATACGGAGAAAAGCGCCCATTCGTAAGTTAATCATCGAATTTATTGTGGTACTAAATCATTATAATAATAGATAAGAGGTTTGATCAATGACGTTTTCAATGTGCCTAAGGCCTAATACATTATGCTTTTGGTGAGCAGCCAACGTAATTAACTGCATTTGCCAATAAGCGATAAGACGTAAATATCATACCAATGAAATAATTCTGGATTACGATGCCTGCAAATGATAGGATCTAAATCAGGGGTTCTCAAACTTTTTCTTCCATAGACCCCCTGTAGGAATTTTATTTTTTTCATAGACCCCCTACCTAAGGAATATATATATACACATCTAATTGTGTGTGTGTGTGTGAAACTTGTGTGTTTTAAATACTGAAAACAGCATAAATATGTTTAAATATCGTGGGTAATTTACCAAAACCACAAATATACTAATGTGAAATGTATATGACGTCTGGAAAAATGCTCTATTTTCCGATGTTGAGGGTGAAAATTTGGAAGTATGAACATTTTCCGATTCGTTTTTTTGGCAAAATATTGACGATATACCTTATTCATATTATTTTTAATTATAATATAGCTTTATAGTTCTGTTCAAAAATAACATTTGTACAGTGAATAACACTCAGATTACATTTAAAAACAAGCTAGTAACATGTTTTTGCCGGTTGAAGGGGTAGGTGGTATGGGGGGGGGGGGGGTTTAATTTCGGGATTTAACTCTCATATCAAAACATTGGACATATTTTATAAGTTATCAAAACATACTTTTTCATTACTCTTGCTCACTTCCTCCCCAAATCTAGTTTATATTTACTTATTATTTTTATTACAATACAAATACCTTAATATTCATTTATAAATATTATTTTATTTATTATTAATAATATTATTATGTTAATTTTATTTATTTATTTATTCATTTATTTTTATTATTTTTATTTTTTATTAATAAATTTATTTTTACTAAAGAGACATCCATAGACCCCCAATAGACCCCTTGGTGATCATAGACCCCCCATGAAGTCCCATAGACCCCCAGGGGGTCCACATGGACCCCTTTGAGAATAGCTGATCTAAATTATTACAGATAAGAGTTTCTTATATCAGTGACATGTTTACAAACTTATATTTATTCATAAGAATAAATTACCCTTTCAAGCTGGGGGAATGCGAAGAGAAGTTTTTGTAGAATGTCTTACTTGAGGATCTACAGTACAAAAACAAAAACTCGTTAAATTTCTTTATGATTTAGATACCGAAGAAGAAGATTTCTGGATGAAAAATAGCAGAGCAATAAATTACATTTTGGAGAAGAGATGTATTTCGTTTAAACCGAAAGATTAAAAATAAATTAACTTAATGCAAATGTCATACCAGTGATAGAAAAAAGGAATTCTGTGCTACGAGGCAATCTTCTAAAGTCAAATTAAATAAACCAAGAGAAAATAAGGAAAGATATAGTGCCATCATAGTGACATGGGTATAACCATAAAGTATGACAAATAAGATAGATTTAAAAAAAAAAAGTTTCACTTAAAAAATTAAGTTGAAGAAAAGAAGCAGTGTACGCAGCAGTTTGAAATAATAAGGGACCACCTATGAGCTATCTTCCAAAAGTTTATCAAAATCGGAAAGCAGTTTTTAAAATATAGACAGACAGACAAAGAGACCCACAGAAAGACTGGACACAAAACAAAAATGTTCTATCGAGTCTTAAACGCATTTCTGTCTAGAATAGTATTAATTGAAGCGAGCTCCTTACATTCAACGAAATATGTATCTTGTCTGTCTGTCTGTGTGTAACGTTTACGTGTCCGATGATAACTTGAGTAAAAGTTGACCGATTTAATTCGCGCGCAATGCTCGCGTAAACGTGAGCTTCAAATTTAAAATTGGAATTTAAGGACGGGAAAAAATTCTATCATCACCTATTCGATGAGACGAGCATTATTTACAAATAATTTTTTTTTAGTAAAACCAACAACTGCTATGAATTAATAAAGATCGCTAAAACTATTAAAGCGGACCTAAACGTTAAAAATAGAGAAAACAACCTTTTTACCGATATCTTACGTTCTAACGTAACGATTTTAATAAAACTCTATGTACATCGTCTAAAGTACAATTGAAACAAGTATGTAAAATTTCAACTTGATACAATCAGCAGTATTCGAGTAATGAAGAGATACATTTATAATAATAGTTTAAAAGCTATTGCGGGTGGTTAAGATTCTTATAGTCGTTTAGTGTGTAGGTTTGTTTAGGAAGTAAAGCTTTGTACCGAGACCCCCACTCTACTCCACACTACCCTCTTCCACTTATCTTCAACTATGACATTCATCATGATTAACAAATTTCAATATATACAGTATTTTATTGCAATGCGCTCGCTTCAATGATAGAGCCAAGCGATGCCTAGTTTAGAGACCAAAAAAAATAATTTCTTCAGAATTATAGAATTATCTCAAAATTATTTTCCTTAAGATCAGGAGCCAAATCATCCCTGGATAGGATATAGCGTGCAAAAAAGTATCTGGCTAAAATCAAGCTAGAATTTTGTGTATAAGTTGATCTTTTGGTGCCTTTTAACAATATGTGGTCGGCTAAGTTAGTCTGAGGGACATAGCTTGGCAATAGGAATTTGGGAAAAAGAAAAAAAAGCCGGTGGAGAGCGGCCATGTCCCCCTCCATTTTGGTGGACAATGTGATTTTCGTGATCCTGACTACACCAAAAATCAAGATGATACTATTATGTCAATTGATAGGTTGGTTATTCAAATATTATTCCAAATCAAAGTGGCCACCTATCAAGTGAAAAACTAACAGCTTGATTTTTGGTCAAGTTTAGCAACTAATTAGTTAGAAGACCAAAAATCAAGTTGTTGTTAGTTTGTCTCTCAATAGTTTGACAAAGATTTAAATGCAATAGGAACTTGGCATGATTCTATTAAACATTGAAATTGCGAAAACATGAAATACGGTAACAATTTCCTCTAAGCATTTGTTATTTTACATTAAACAGGCTAATATAATAATTATTATATTATTATGCTACTATAATAATAATAATAATTTCTTTTATATTACTAATTTCTAATCTATTTATTTTTTAATCACTTACCACCTATTTAGTGTGGGTATGGGTGTATGCATGTGTTTGAAGAATAAACCTAGCATATACATATATATACAATAGGACCCCGTCAATCTGGATACGCAACCCTCAGTAATCGGGACGATCCTCCATCCAGAACGCAAGCCCTCAAAAATAATAATAATATTGCAAATAGCTTACGACCATTCTCGCTGACACTGTGCAAAATGAAAACTTCGAAAATGCCCTGAAAAGTGTAAATTTACAAGACGTTAGTATAGCTAACTGTTGGAAACTGATGGGAATGTAAATATGTATGTTTATTTACATACATATGAAATTATACACATTTCGTTCATGCTGTAAATTTAATTTATCCATACATAATATTAATACAAATACAGTACCAATACATACATTTTTACTTTCTCATATAAAGAGAAAGTATTGTGATGGCGCGAAATTCGATTTTGATGGATTTACACGTTTTAAAGTCCACTGAGTTGAAAAAAGTGTTTTTTAAAAAATGTCTATCGGTCGTCTGTGCACACGCCTGGAGCCTAAACTACTGGACCGATTTTGACGAAATTTGGCATTCATGTTCAGAAAAATCATACCCCGAGGCGAAATCTGAAAAAAGTGAACAAAATAAATATTTCTCAAAAACAGTTTCGACGATATGATTAAAAAATTCTAAAATGTTGTCTATTTAAATACGAATCTAACGAAATAAGCCGTTTTCCCGGGACAATATAGTTCCTGATAAATTAGCATAAGACGCGGACGGAGAGAGCCCAGGTTTGATTCCCCGCCTGGGAGAAGTTATTTTTATTCTAAATTTTGATGAAATGTTTAATAATAATTAAATGTTCATACGAAAACTATAATAAATGGAAAACACTGGGCTAAGTAATTATGAACTCGTATATGAGAAATTTTGACTGAGTTGTCTAGGACCAATTTTTTATAGTTTTTTGCGTTATTATTTAAAAACCTCGCTGATTCGGAAATCTTACTAATTCAGACGACCCTCTGCCTCAATTCGTCCGGATTAACGGGATATATATATATATATATATATATATATATATATATATATATATATATATATATATATATATAATCTTGTTTTTGCAAGCTTAATTTATATTTCCCCTAAACGTTCGTTTTATTTTCTATTTCAATACTCTTTTTAAGTAACATACTATTGAAATAAGGCTGTACGTATAATGACAATAGTCAGTAAATTAAAACTATTTGTTATATAAGAAAATCCCTAGAAAGAAAATACATAAAAGAAAACTTTATAATGATGCGGTATAAAAACCCTTTGTCTATTTTGGTCACGCATCCTTTTAACTATCTCCCTTTGACCTAAATAGGAAATTTCGGTCTAAATCGAAAGTTATCGGGGCAGATTAAACTGTCCAAATAACCTACCATGTATTTTATAAACATAAAAAAAAACCCCAAGGAGAATGTTTTCAGTAAAGTAATGCTTTATTAGAATGAAGTGCAAAGTATAAGACCGTCCTACAAAAGGATCATATAGATATGAAGAGTATATTTAGCCAAGTGCGTATCTATTTTTAGCCACTCTTCACACACCCCTCTTAACTAAAAGAAGGTTTGAGTGGGTAAGAAGAAAAACTTCACGGAAATTAACAATGCATATGCAAATAAAAGACAAAATAAACCGACTTTTTACTTGTTTCTCCCCTAGGATGAATAAAAGATAAGATTATTATTATTATTATTTTTTTTTTTTTATTTTATTTTTTTTTTTTTTTACAGTTTTATAGTTTTTAATCGTAGAGTGTAGGTGTAAAAAGTAAATAAACAAACACTGATTTTCATAAAATATTCAGTAATATGAAAACATTTTATAATATTAATAAACCGAGTCATCCCAAATTTCATGAAAGGTGATAGCATTATTGACAAGTAAAAGGAAACACGGATTAATTTTTTACGTCTCCCAACTCCGGTTTCTCCCCCCCCCCCCCTAAATCTTTATTATGTCTACAATATCTCGCTTGCTTTAAAATGAACTATCAGTTTAATAAGTGTCTTAATTGTCTATAATTAACCTTGAGTCATCCCAAATTTCATGAAAGGTGATAGCATTATTGACAAGTAAAAGGAAACACGGATTAATTTTTTACGTCTCCCTACTCCGGCTTCTCGCACCCCCCCCCCCCCCCCCCCTCCCCTTAAATCTTTATTATTTCCAATACCTCGCTCGCTTTAAAATGAACTAAGAGTTTATTAAGTGTCTTAATTGTCTATTCTACAATCAATAAATCAATTGAATTAAAATAATAATCGGTCCGAGCCACCTCTAAACTTTCTGGTATAATCTCGGTACCAGATCCCAAAGAAACGTTTTTCGATTTTCAACACAATCAGATTTATTTTCATCAATAGCTCGGAAACTAAATTTTCCCCCGGGAAAACGGCTTTTATTGTTAGATTCATATTTAAATTGTCTATATTTTAGAGTTTGTTTATCAAATTCGTCAGAACCTTTTTTTCAAGAAATAATAATTTTTTCACGTTTTTAGGAGGGATCGCCCACCAAATTTGAAGCTAAAACTCATTTCTCTACTTCGCCCTCGGGGTAATTTTTACATGTATGCCAAATTTCGTCATAAACGGCCCAGTCGTTTAGGCTGCACAGACAAAAGACAGTTTTTGTTTACAAAAAAAAACAACACTTTTTTGGGCTCAGGGGACCTCAAAACGTGTAAATCCATCAAAATTTAAAAATCGAATTACCCAAAAGTATTACAATACTTTCTCTTTATTTGAGAAATTAAAAATGTTGTAGAAGAATTATCATGAAAATATATTCAACCGTGAGTAGGACTTAAGGCACTTCTTTAGAGTGTTACTCCCCTTATAAATAAAACAGAGGGGAGTAAAAATCTAAAGAAGGTGTACGGAATGTTCTTCTTTAGACTGTTACTCCACTTATAAAAACAGAAGTGTGATTTTCCTTTGTCCCAAAGTAACATTGGACTAAACATCCCTTTATATTAGTTATTTAGTCAAAGTCATTTTTATTAAAAAAAACATAGGGGAGTAACAATCTAAAGAAGTACCGGACTTTATTTATTGTCTAAGTGATTTCATTCGTATTGTCTTTGTAAAATATCTCAATTATTTTGTAAGAATATTTAAAATAAATAATGTTTATAAAAAAAGTAAAG